>VZTL01060096.1:44457-64926 GCA_013400535.1 Scopus umbretta
TAACTTAACGGCGGCGCAGCCACCGGCGGCGGCCTTTAGGAAACCTAAGGGGCGGGCGGCGCGGTGAGCCAGCGGAGGTCACCGCGAAAGGCGGCCAGGCAACCGCTCCCGGCGGAGCCCGGGGATCCGTAAGGCAGGCCCTACTAAAAGCCGGGCGAGTACCCGCCAGGCAGGAGGGGCTGCGAGAGCCGCCTCCATCCCCGCGCTCTGCCAAAGGCCGTTTCCACTGCCGTCCCTCGAAAACCCACGCGCGTCAGCTAATGGCGACTCCCGGCAGATTTGCAGAGGAGCCGCTTCGTGCCATCCCTTGACAAGAAAGCGGGGGCGATATATTCATTTAAGATTTTAGGACAAGAAGAGTAAATTTTGTAAGGCCGTTAAGAGAAACCAGTAGCAGAGAAACATGAGGTCATGCAAAAATGAGAGTACACAGCAGGTATGCACACGGTAAACTTCATTTGAACTTGTTTACAAAATTGACAGAAAAAAATAATCACCTTGTAAACTTATTCACATTTGTTGGAGCTCACAGAACTGGTTATACTCGCATGCTGAAATGAAGATTGTCAAGCCTCGTCTCACCCGGGATGACACCCGAGCGAGTTGACCCTTGCAGCAGAAACCAACTCGGTACGGAACGAGATGGAAAGCTTGCATTTGTGAGTGAATTTCTCCAGAGCTTCTGGGCCAGCAGGGAAAGAGCCGGTCCTCGTGCCTGACGCTCCTTCAAGCAAAGCGAGCATCGGCACGGGCAGTTTGCTGCTCCCGAGAGCTGGATGTCGTTTTGAAAGCAGCGCTGAACTCGGGGCATCACCTCACCGAGCGTGGTCCACACGGGCCATCGATTGGATCAGAGATGTAAGCAGCGGAGAAAAAGACGGGGTTTATAAAGTGTGATGTAATACTCTGCCATTTCCTGAAGTGTGCCCTATAGTCAAAGGCCTCAGAAGAGCACAGACCCTGTTCCTAAGTAAGACCATTCAGGGAAAGAGGGAGAGGGGGCAGAGGGAGAGAAGATGCACAGTTGTGGTTTTTTTTTTCTTTTTTTTTTTTTTTTTTTTTTACATAAACAAAACCCAGGTATTTTCCAAAATGACCAGCTTTTCAGCCCTCTACCATCCATCTACCTTTCTGAACTGCAAGACAGTAGCTTTCCCCAACTCTCAAACACACAGCTTGACCTCATCAACTGCAGAAGGACAAAATGGAAGTGAACTGAAAAATACACTTGGAGACATTTTTTGGTGACCGCTTTTTCTGGTTTCACTCTCAGACCTCAGACTTCAGAAATGGAAGCAGACAGACATCAGGTTAAGATTTCCGAGGCACCCACACATTTCAATACTGGTCAGATCACAAAAGCAGTAGGTTCGAACAAGAATGACTTAAAAATAAACCAAACCTTAACAGTTGTACTCCAGGGAATGCACCAACTTTATCTACACCTGGCAAGGAACACCCTTTTAAAATCACGCAAGAGCTTGACTCTGCTCTCAAAGGCGGGAGAACTCTTGCCAAGGCCTTCTCCATAGAAGCGAGACCCAGCACAAGCGGGTTAACGGAGTTAACTTCACTAAACCTAGAAATATTTTTGGTATAGCCTCCCCTCCCCTTTTCCCCCTGGACAGAAGCCCCGCACTGGGGACTGCAGAAAACAATGAGTCCCAAACATTAAAGCAATTAAGAGTTAATAGAAATTCTTAGCTTTCTATACTGAACCAGGCCGCTTTAGAAAGCGTTTTAACAATGAAGAATAATATATTACAAAGTTACTGAGAAACAAAGAAAAGAAAAGAAAAAAAAAAGATGAACTGTGATCTTTTTTAGACGTTGAGGTACATTAACAGCAGTTGGGTTCTCAGTCTCCAGACCCTGGATGCAACCAGAGTTAACAAATGATCCAAGCTGTGCGCCTGAATACCACCAACGTACTTGGAAGACATCTTGTGTATCCCTAACAGCCAGCTGCTTTCGACAGTGTCGGGTGGGATTCAGCTTCGCCGCACCGCTCCGACGGATTCTCAGTGCCGATGATCACTTAGCTGGGCTGAATTGAGCAAACTTTAAAAAAAAAATGAGTATAAATAATTCACAAACTGTTTTGTGCAAATTTTTTTTATTTCCACATTTATATCACAATGTGTCCACTTAAAGGACCAAATAGCAAAGTTGCTCCCTTCTGCATCCCGAGAACACAGAAGTCTAGTTACTGTACATTCACTAAGGCTCTTTGTTTTTGCAAATTGCGTTTATGATGGATATCCATAAGGCAAACAATATCTAAAGGAATGGTAACAAGTATATTTCCAGCATACAAACAGGCTTCCTTTTTCCCTCTCACAGTACAGTTACAAACTTGTAGCACCCTCATTACATTTAGATTCTAGAAAAGGTGATTTTTCTTTTTTTTTTTCTTTTTTTTTTTGTAGTTTTTTTTTTTTCCTAGAAGTTTGCAGGAAGGGAAAAGGAGGAAAAATATTTGGCTGGTGGTGGTGGGATCAAAAATATCGTTATAACATCTAGTTTTTGCAGCATTTCTCAGAGACTGGATTTAAACTGAAACCAGACTAAAATATGTGGATGCCTATGGAATGTTGAGCTGAAGCTGGTCTCCCAGCCTGCAGTGCAACACCTGCTGTTTAAAACCCAATCTCCGTACCACATGACTTTAAAAAAAACAAACAAACCCAAAAACGCAATCATGTTCAGAGATGTGATACAAATAAAACTACAGTTTTTGCACATTGTCTCTCCAATATCTCACTGCCAAATAAAAACCCAAATCAAGTCAAATAAATAGATGCATATTTTGTTAAGGTAACTTCCACAATTTCTCTGTACCTGCCTGTAATAAGATTCCGGCATTCAGAAAGTGCTGGAAATCCTCTTCACTTCTTGGGGACTAACACTTTTTTATAGCTGGCTTGCTATAGAGTTTTGAACTCAATTTATCAACCTTCGTATGCCTTCCTTTGCAATTGTTAGTAAACTGGTAGCAGCATTTCACAAAAGGAGAATTTAAAGGAAAGAGCTGTCAAGAACCAGCTCCCTCACACCCTCTGCTCGTTGGGCCTGTTTGTCCAGGACGGGAGGCTTCCTCCGTCTTTTTAAGTGGCATGGCGTCTGCCGGTTTTGCTAACTGCAGATGTAAAAGCATTTTTAGCAACCCTGTACTCAGTCTAGGCAGACGTAAGGCAGGATGTTCAATCTACCGTCATCCCCGTGTGGATCTAAGGATATGCACTGTGTCCAATCATACCAGTTACCCTGTGTGTCATAACAACCGTTCACGCCTGGCCAGTTATGTTCACATATTCTGTCGAGGTCGTCACCCGTGACCTCTCGTGTGACCCCCGGCAAGTCTGTAGGTTTGCTGTTAGGAGCTAGAACGTGAGTCTTTCTAGCCTCTTTTCTAGTGCTTTCCTCCTGCTTTAAATATTCAGACATGAAGTAGTGAGCTCCTGGAGTCTGTACTCCTGATGAAGACAGCAAGCTACTCTGTCTGTTTAAATATGACTGAATTATTTCATTCCTGGATAATTCTTTCCAGTTCGTTTGTTCAAAGGGGCTTTGCAGGTTGGGTTTTTGCTCCTGCTTTTCCGTTTCTGTCCTGTGCTGTTCAGTAAGAGCAGGGATTTCTACCTGCAACGGATCTTTCTGTGTTAAAGGTTTTATCTGTCCTGTCATGGGATCAAAAGTGAGTTTTCTCTCTTTTAATCTCACAGGTTTCACACCCCCTTCCGTCACGTGCCCATCCAAGTTGACTGTGTAGTCTCTGGGTCGGTACCTTTTCTTCTTTTTACTATCGGAACCTGAAGCAGCATCATCACTGTCCATTTTTGAAGCGTCCTGTGAAAAGCCCATGTGCGGCGTGAGAGGGTCCCCGGGGTGGGAGCCGGTTTTGCAGCCGGGAGACGTGTGCTGCTGAAGCGTCCCTGCTGTATGCCGGTGCTGGCTTTCAGAAGGTACCTGCTGCTCCTGCCAGTGCTGAGATACCTCCGTTACTGATTGCTGCGAGAACTCCAGTCTTTTTGCTGGCATTGGAGGCGTTGATGGTTGCATCAGGGATGGTGGCGGTGATGGCACCTGTGCAGTATCCAAGAACTGAGACCTTTGAGATGGACTAGGCATCGAATCCTTTGGTGAGTACGTAGTATGCTGCCGAGCGAAAGTATCATGCCTAACGTTTCTAGGGCTAAACGAGGAACAGCGGGGACTCTTAGGTTGGTGCGGTCCCGTGGTTTCTTCCGATTTATCATGCTGCTGAAGCACTGCAGTCTTTAGTAAGGAGGAAGTGCTTGAAGGTTTTACGAGTCCTGGAGAACTGGTGTGAGGTTTTACAGCGTTTACTGGGATCTTACTGTGTTTATCATTTTCACTGAGTTCTGTCCTGCTGCTTTCAGGCCCTGCATGTAGATTTACGTCTACAGGACTAGGGAAATTTTCAGGACTACCTCCAATTCCATTTGTTGGAGGGGGTGAAGAGTTTTGTAATACTTCATGACTAGCTTTGGAGACTTTGGGGGCAGGAGGGCCCTGATGCCCGTCCCTGTGTTCCCCTTTCCTTTTCCGATTTCCCAGTTTCTCTGTTTTTGGAGAATTTAGTTTCTGTATATCATTCCTGCTTTTCAATTCGCTGATTGGCTTCGATCCCGCCACAGCAGGAAGCTGCGCTTCTGGTTTGCAGTTGTGAGCACCACCGTTTGCTGATCCAGGTGGATTCGGCAACCCTCTTGGCACTGGCTCATTCTGGGTTACAGGTTCTATCAACTTTTGCCAATTCCGCAACAATTTCTTGGCACGTTTGGCAAGCTCCTCGTTGGATGTCTTCTTCCTCACCTCATTGATAAGCCTCCCGAGTCTCGTTTCCTATAAAGGAAGAAAAGTTGTTTTACAAACAGCTATCAGTGCGAACAACCTTCTTACGGTACATTTCTGCTTTGTAATGCTTACCCGAAGAAATACCTCGTTACAAACCACTACAGATTTAAGCATCAAATTAATCTTTTTGGAAAGGATTAGTCCAGCTGGTCCAGTGCTCTGCCACGCAACTTGAAACCTACGGGTAAGTTTCAAGTCAGCCTGTCTTTATTCCCTGCCTAAAGCACCAGAACCATTAGCTGTGAAAAACATCAGAAAGGAATGCTTTAATTGGCAAGAATCTCGAGAATAAAGGTGCAAGCTCAGACTCAAGGGGAAACGCGGCCCCCGAGGCAGAAAAGGTGCGCGTTTATCACAATGGAAGTATAAGATCTGCAGAAAGAGGCAAGAGGAAAAAAAACTCCTGAATCTTCGCCCGTTACAGTAACATGTTGACAATAAAAATAAAAATCTCCATTTCACAAACCTGACTAGCCAGGGTGCGACTTATGTCCTACCTTCTTCCTCCATCTCTCCTCTCCCCTTTCTGCCCCGTATCTTGAAAGGGTATGAAAGACCGATTTAAACAAGCATTCCTAGGGTGTCCCAAAGTGGTTTCATAACCGGAAGTGAAGAGTTTGATTGTTCCCAAAGCACATTTGAAAACAAAGAATTGTTCCACAAGTCAGATTACTTAAGAAAAACCCTTCAAAGGAAAACATAGACCAGACTGTGAGAGAAATATGCAACATGTGGCGATACATATGTTGAAATACAGCTGGAGTTAGAGTTAAGCAATAGTTAAAAGCAAGTCATACCAATAACTGCAATATGAAGATTGAATAAAGTTTTCTAATTTAGCATAAACGCTCCTCTGGGCTCTGTTTCTAGGAGCGGCCAGGGAGGCCGCAGCTGCTATCCCACCTGACACTTCAGCTTTCCGTACATCCAATCTCACCGACTACGCCAGGCACTGAGACCTGCTTCCCTGACTCGGAGATTAATTTTAACAGCGTAACTGCGTTCCTATTTCCGGTTCCTCGGCGTTCGGTCACCGAACAACTAAAAAGGTGGCCAGTACTCCAGCAAGGAGGGTGACGCTGCTGAGTGCAACCGAACCATGATTAGTTTAGTGCCCTACGCAAACGAGAACTGTGCTGCACAGAACACAGATCCGAATCCAGAAGGAACCCCTGTGCATGCACCGAGAGGTCAGAAGCAGCAGGAGAGGGACAAAATAATATCTTAGTTGTGAACCCTTTGCAATCAGGCTGTTGTTTCGAGAAAAGCCCTTACGGAAATTAGATAGGCAGGGAAAGTCCTTTTATACACACAAAAATCAAGTCATGTTTAGAGGGTGACATACCTCAAGTGCCTCTTTGGTAATGGGATATTTCTCCAGGCTGGAGATCACTTCCAGCACTGCCACCATGTTATGGATCTGCAACAAGGAAGACAAAGTCAATGCATGTTTCACGTACAGGTCTTAGTTATCAAATGCAATTTAAGACCTTCCACTTTATAATTGCTGGAAGCATTAATCACAAAATTACTATCACACTGTCTGGCTTTAGGGAGCCGACTGTTCAAAGAATAGGGACAAGGACACTTTACTGACCTAGTTGGAAAGAGCAGGAGCTGTAACAAACATACTCTTATGTAAAACTGAAGGAAACATTAGCAACAGAAGCAGCGTGACTTACTAGCAAAGTTCCGAGACCCCTAGCCAAGGTATTAGTTTAACTGTCCCACAGCCTAACTGGAAACTTAAGTGCCAACTGGACCAAGACGAGCAACGAGCCAAATCAGAAATCTCGCGTTTATTCCTTTAGGCACCGCTTCAGATTTACACAAGTCGCCGTTCCACAGTTTTCTTCAAAATATTGACGCTTCCTGTAGCTACAGCACCAGGAGCCTAAAAACCCAGGTATAAACTCCTCCGAGTTTAAAAGCAGAGATGAAGCAAACGCTGTGCCCAGTAGGTGTCCTCAGACCATCGCCCAGCACCCGCCGGACCAGGCGTGGGATACAGCCACCGCTCCTCAACAGCCACCTTAGAAACTCCACAGTCACTCCAGAGTTGTACTTCCCCGACAGGTGAGGTGGTGAGGAGTAACTGCGGAAGCTCACGTCAGGTTAACAAAGCGTGTATCAGATTTTCTGATGGGCTTCACTCGACAGTTCTGCACGCATGAGTAAGCTCCGCACCAAAGCGGTTGCCGCAATCCGCAGATGTTAAGCACAAGTGCGATTTTAGTAATTTCCGTGAGAAACCCCTGACTACACGGAGATCCATATTTCCATTACCTGATGTTAAGAGCACCAAGCCCTGGAATTTCTAATTCACCTTTGTAGATTTAAAGGATAAGCAGAGGAAAACTTGAATCACAGTCTCCTTTTTTGCTTAATTTCATTTGTGACTCAACTGGAGGCGAACTGCCTCTGAGAAAAATCCTGCAGCAAGAACCTCCGCAGGGATCCCGCACTGTCCTGAAGTCTTATCAGGAGCGTAATCAGGCAGTCCTACCCTCCCAGCCACACACTCCGCTGCAAGACTCTTCGTTTTAAAAAGACTGCAAGTTTGTAAGAATTAGCTTTTTCAAGTCAATTCTACCCTTCTGTTGAGATACAACAGGAGAATCAGGAGCTGAAGTCTCTTCCTTTCAGAAAATCTTGTGCACAGACAACGTATTTTCTGTCACAGCAGGATTGCTTAATGCTGGAGATACTTGGATAAAGCTGTCAGCAATTAAACGCTTTGCCTGATTTTTAGATTTACTTCCGCCAAACTTATTTTTAAAGTCTATATAGGCTTTGAATGACTGTAACTCTTACAGGTTGTAAAACCAACTTCAGACCAAAGATTAATTAATTTGTCACGGTCTTTTTCTCCACCCAGCTACAATGCCTCTGCAGATATTTAAAGCCCTACCATCTGGTCAGGTCTGGTAAAACTCTGCTTAAGCTTTAAAGCAGCAATAGCACGTATTTTGACATATTTTGTAGTTCTTACTATTTCTCTTCACTAGATTCCATGTTTTGATCCTCGCACTGCCCTCAGCGCCTAGGAAGGACGATTTAGCACCACGGTTGAAGTAATACGTAAGACCGGGGGGGGGTTTCGGTTTCTAGAACCAGGACACTTAGAATAGCTAATGCTCAATTCTGGGAGTTTCCAGACAAACATTTTTAAACTTGCAAAACATGATACTCTCCTTCCCAACACATACTTTAGACTATGAATTACCGGGGTGCAAAAAGGTTCTGTGTATTGCGCACACCAATAATTGGTACAATTATTTTTGCAGTTGCTGGTAATCCCCAAATATTCGTTATCTAAATGACAAACTGATAGCAAAAAAGGATCATTGGTCTATTCAAAAGGTCCAAGACGGGGAAAGCGATACGCTCGTGTATATATACACAGCTACAGAAAGATGCAATTGGTCAGGGAATTTCCAGTAACAGCTTTGCCTTTGTTTCAGTGTACCCAAATACGCATATACAGATGACCCCGAACGCTAAAACACCGACTGGAGACCAGGTCTACACCAAGACTGACAGACTGTTACTTCATTCCCTCCTTTTGAGGGACACATGGTGCCAATTAAGACAGCGAAAGCAGCCTTACACCGCTGAGTCTGTGCCCATCGCTCAACTTCTGGTAGAACGCAAAATACCATTTCAGATTCTTCACACATTTGTAACCAATTGAAAACACGCTGTCACGCTGAAGCAATCGCTGCACGGAGCACGAAGGCTCATGCTCGAGATCAGCTGCAAGAAGCATCTCTCATTTTTCCCTTCTTTTTGACCTGCAGGGAAGCGTGGTTCTTAAAAAAAAAAATAAAATAAATAAAATGTTCAGGCAGGTTCAACAACTTCTTCACCCTTCCCTAGTAGTTTTGTGTAGTTTTCTTGGAATGCTTCACCCGAACTGCCATAAAGAGAAGCTTATAATAAAAATCACATTCACCTATTTCAAGATAGCATAGACTATGCAATTGCTTGTGGTCTAGCTAAAGACTACGATGGAAACAAGATGACCTCCCCGAAACGCCTCAAGTTATCATCTGTTCAACGTGAAGACGCCTATTTTGATAACAGCAGCACATCAGCATTGCACACCAGTATCTTTACCTGAAGTGGTTACTGCCTTAATAAAATTAATGTATTGTCACATAACTGACGTGAGACTGAAGTTACAAAACCTACCAGGACATCGTCCTACTTTGAGCGGCACCGGGAAGGATCATTTATGAACGCCAGCTGCTATTAAAAACGCCTGTTGGCTACACAGCAGATAGGCAAAGTAACATCAAGCAGAGTGGGACCAGGGAGTTTGGCAACCTCGCTCTCTGCAGACACTGGTTAAGAGCAGAATTGCGTAAGCCAGCGTCTCAGGAACTTGCATATTGCTTTAGTTTCTATTTGCCTTTGTCGACCTATGCCGCAACCCATTACTACCACCCCAGAACAAGGACTGCCACGAAGCAACCCCAGGACCTCGCATTTAGGAGCTTGCAGAAAACGTCCAAGAATAATTTATACGGCACTTCAAACTACCCCGCGCTATTCCCATGTTGTGAAGATTGACTGGCACACAGACTAATTCACTCGGAAGTTTACTGGAGAACATCTGCTTTGAGTCATCTACGATAATCCTTTCCAGCCAACCCTAATGACAGTCACAGAAAACAAATCTTATTTATTCCATGCAAGTCTCCTTAAGTCATTCAGCCATACTCTGGAGCTTACTACTGGTATCTCAGACCTTTTCCAAGTTAAGCACTAAATGTCTTTACTACAGCCTCAGACAAAAGCACAGGTTTCTGAACTCTCTGGAAAAGATCAAGCAGCTTAATTTCCTTTTTTTAACTGTCATCTTAAGCCTATGTCAGCTTTTATAAATCAAGAACAATTCAGTAACTAACTTCATGGTAAGAGTTACACAGCAGTTTGAAAGGATAGAAAGCGCGGTCGGGTTTGGGAAGTTTAACGTACAGCTGTTCCCTGCCACCTCCAATTCTACTGCCAATTCTACCTCCAATTCAAAGCTTCCCAGGCAGATTTGAACATAGCAGCAAACTCAGCACCCGCACGTGAGCTGCTGTCACCCCTCCCACGTGCCGGGGTGCGGAAGGGCTAGGACTACCAACCTGCTGAGACGCCTTTTATGTCGGACTAGCGCACTCAAATGTCACGCTTTGATTCTCCTCCTTCATCTACAGACCAGGCCAGATACAAAACACAAGATGAGCACCAGCGTGACACCTCGCGTTCTTCCTCAGGGCTGCCTCGACACACAGGACAACCTGCATCCCACTCCACTGCTGCCAGAGGAACAGATGTTACAGAAACGTTCGGTCGCAGTCATTTGAATAAAGCCATTTTACTTTGGAGGGTTTTTTTTGGTGTTTTTCCTTTTTTTAAATGTTTCACAGGGATGTTTCTAAAGATCTTTGCATGCACGACTAGACCACAGTAGATGACGAACCAGATGCGAGTTAGTAAGGACGGTGCTGCCGAGACACTTAGTTATACAGGCCTGCAACAGGAGAAGCAGTAGGTATTTCCTTGTAACATGGAAACCTGAGAGCTAGATGCATAATTACAAAAGAACAAGAAAAAAAGGCAGTGAAACTGCTACTGCAGATTCCTATCCTACTGGATTTGGGCTGGAAAGGCTCTTTTTAATCACTTGCATGAAGTTCACATAATAGCACTGAAAGGCACCTTTTGGCACAATATCATCATCATCATCCGTATGGGTGACATGAGTACCTTTATACGGTTCTGAAGGGTATTTAAACTTGGCCTAGTATGTCTGCAGTCCCTCATCACTGAAACTTTTCTAAAAATCAAAAGTTGGTGTTTCCTGCTGGCCGTTAACATAAGAAACGCGGTATGGTCTATACAGAAGTTCACAGGAGGCTTTGTACCATTTTTTGATGGTTTCTCCCTGCCCCTAGGGACAGAAGCATTTTATCGGGTAGTTATAAATCTCTCCGATATCGATGGGCCATGTACATCCTTAGGTAGCGCAGGATAACGTTCAAGAAAGTCCTGGGTCCAAGGTCAATGTTGCTGAAGCTGCCAGGAAGGCAGAACCGATTCAAAAGGAGGTACAGCAACAGCACCACGAGCAACGGCATCCGCTCGCATTTGTTTTCTCCAAAGCCATGCAGCAATTACCTGCATCTAAGCACCAACTCCTGGGGTCTCTGATCAGCATCAGCTCTCGCCCCCAGTACTGCATTTGTATAAAAGCTACTTCATTGCATCATAATCTGAAACATGGAATAAGAGGCGAAAAGTTGCTATTCATAGTAGGCCTTATTTACATGCAGTAATGGAAACACCGCATAGTGTTTATTTAGCGCTTCGTATAGGATGCCTTAGGTACCAGACACTAACAATACACATCGTGAACAGTAAACTAGAATGGTCTGTACCTTTGCAAAAATGACAAACACACAAAGTTAGAATTCAGGTTACAACCTGCTGGTATTTAGTTCAGTTCCCTTGCAACTGATCTATTAACAGTTTCCCCTACCCCCAATGTGACATGATGTTGTCTAAAGATAGGGTACACGAGATACTATTCACAGAAATGACACACCAAAAAGATGACCATGCACTACTTTGTTCATAATTATTGAAAATGTTTCAAAGTCAGTTTGCTAAGTGGCGTTCAAATATTCACAAAAGATATTCTTAAAGGTGGAGGCGAGTTTTCTAACAGTATTTAATAAAGCTGATCTTTAAACACAAAGGCATCAACGATTTGGGTGGAAAGTCATCCACTGAGAGCATTTTCTGTGACAGAGAAATTCATTCGGAGTCCACGCTTTGAAAACTGATCAGAAATTTGTGCTGCAAAACAACAGGTAGGAGAAATGCTCCTTGACTACCAAGAACAGTGAAAAAAGCGGCTAGGCACAGCAAGGGCTTATCCTTACCTCCAGATTTAAAATTTCCAGGTCTAATTTGAAGAGTCAAAACAAATTGCATGTATTTTATTTGTACTTAACCTTTATTTAACAGTGAAGTAACATTGTCCAGATACCTTCCCGTATATGCTTTACAAAGCCAGGATCATCAAACAAGAGTAAGGTCAGATTCCAACAAAACACCGTATTGCGAAGAAATGAGCAGACCTGAAATATTTCACTTGAGCAAGACAGCAGTTTAGCCCTCTGTTACCTTTTAGCAGTACGTACGCGCATAAGTAAGGTGCAGAGAGACCAGAACAGCCAAGATATTAAGAGGATTGTGCCAACAGAAAACACGGTTTGCCCCGGCAGTTACAACCAACCTCGAGACACAAATCCGCAGCAGTTGGTAAGCGCCATCAACAGTCACACTCTTCTCTACGTGGTCCGCTCCAAAGGAGACATCTAACCCCGGCAGAGTCCCTTGGCATAGCATTGTTTTCCATGCTTTGGCAAGGCAGGGGAAGCCACCCAAGGAAAGGAGCATCCACTGTCGTTTAGAAGGTAAGATATAAAAGGTAGTAAAATACAGGTTATGGAGGCAAGACACACACCCAGAACATCACCCGTTCACAGAACAGCAGTGGCACGCTGAGGGAAGTCCTCCTGCTCTATAGGAAGAGGTCTTTAAGGCAAATAGTCACCAGTATAACACTTTTCTCCATTACACTTACTAGCCAATAATTGGAAGACATTCTTGTTACGACAGAGAGGAATAATTGTCTGTCAACTTCAACATTCACTACACATTTCCTATAGTATCAGAAGAATTGTACCTGCAGTGCCTACCCCTCACTTGTACATGAAACGCAGAAGACTCCCTGCAATGTGACCCCCCCACACACTTGTTTTTCCACTCCCACACACAAAAAAACCCAAACCACCAGACCAAGAAATTGGGCAAAAGCTTTTTGGGGAACCAATTTATTAGCCTCATTTTAAAAAGCCCAGCAGTTGAAGTGAAGATTAGTTACATGGAACGCTATTAAACTGGAAAGACATGCGTGGCACAAATTCAAGATAAGGGACCAGAGTCAGGAGTGGGTACTGCGGACCACAAAGCCAGGCAGTCACTGTCACTGCAGGGCAGAACACAGTCTCAGTGGTATCTACCACAGCATACTGCAAGCAAGATAATTTGTCTTGCTTCTCACTCAACACCATACTGATAAAGAACGGTACAGGAATCAAATTCAGCTGGAATTACATGTTCATCTCAAGGCGCCGCAGTTCAAGAATGTATACAAAGAGGAGTTCAGAGGAGAGCAGTGATAAGAGGTTTTGAAAACACCGTTAGTAAGAAAAAGTTTAAGTACTCCGTTCACACAGTATTGAAGAAAATAGGGAAGAGATACGGACAGCTTGAAATAAGCCTTCCTATGCATTATTAGTCATAATAAAGAAAATGGTGATCAACCGTTTTCATGCTCAGTGGCCTGATTTGCAACAAGACAAATACTGATTACACATTCGGAATAACCAGAGAGCTACCGATGCACTCAAAAAAGTCCTCAAACAGTTTCCATAGCCCCTACAGAGGTTTAAGAACAGATCAGACAAGTCTGGAAGGAGTTGTTTTATATAGGTGATACTACTTCAGTGAAGGAGAGGGACCACTTGGCTTCATGAAGTCCCTTCCAGCCATGCACCCCTGGGATTCACACCTGGGGAACAGATACTGAACAGCAAGTAGCAGAAACACACCGAAACGCCCATTTCTATCTAGTCCAAACTAGACTCAAAATAGTAATTCTAAATTCTGTCCTCTCAAGGAGATACATACAGGTAATTAGACACGGCAGTCTGTATTATAAAGGACTTGCAAAATTCAACACTTCAAAATTCGCTGGCCCGCGCTGCCCTACCACACCGGGCAGGCTCGCTATCCCAAGCGGTCTCCGAAGAAACGCCCAAGGCCGTCCCAGCCTTCGCCGCGGCTCATCACCATTCGGGCCTGTAGCCACTTCACCACTTCAACCACCTCGTGCTCACCCCTCTACATCCCAACACGTTTCTAAAACAGCACGGTCCTGCCAAAACAGAACATCATAAACCACGAATAACCACGGAAACTATTAGGTTTGACCCAGCCCTATACACCCATTGCCTTCTGGTATAAATACTACCGATCACACGGCCAGCTGCAAATGTGTTTAACATTCAGGGGAACAACGCAGCAGGTCTTATGGAGCGAGGCTTCTCAAGTGCTGAGCTGCACAACCAAAGTGTACAAAATAATGCAACACATCCCCCCCCCCTCCTCCAGGAGCAGCCATCGCTACAGATTCCTTCAGCGCAATACGTAACACCCATAGAACACGTCACTAACACACAAGCCTGAAAAGCCCGACCACTACACTGGTCCTAAGGACATCTAACCACGATACAGTCTCAGTGTATACATGAGAACCACTTCTCCTCCTCTTCCACCTGCACAGAAACTTGAACCAGATGAATCTTGGTAGTTACTATTTATTATAAGCCATGAACTGAAGTCCAAAATTATTGCTTAAAAATTTAGAGAGCTGTAAAATGAGGTTGCTGCGCAAAGTCACAGGCACAACCGGTCCTACTTCAACAAGAGAGAAACGCAGAGTTTGTCGACTATTCAGGCAGAATAATACAGAGAATACAGCCTTAAAATGCATCCCTTTTGATTTATCATGCTCTTGGTGCTTTCTATGGTAAGGAGAGACCCACTCATGCAGCCAGAAGTCTGTACGTTGACTGCAGTTATTTGGGGACGTGAAAAGCCAACGCAGAGAGTTAATGCACGGCAGGCGGGTGCCGGCAGAGCCGGACGCTCCCAGCACAGCAGCTCTCCACTTCAGCGGAACCCGCCGTTATTATCTACGTTTTGGTAAGAGCCAGGGCAGACACCGAACTGGATGATGAGAGTGACCCTTAAAGGCATCGCCTGGACAGAATCATTCTGCAATCACCTGCTTAATCTTAATGCACTCCAGAGAACTAGTGGAGATTTAAAATTATGCAACATGCATTTAAGGTCTTGATGAGAACGGCTTCAAGGGGTCAAGAGCTTTCTGAAGTTCTTAAATATTATGTTACCCATCACATGGAATATCTACCCAGAGCTGCGAACACGGAGCAGTTTATATCTGCATGTAATACAGAAAAGCCCTACTAAAGTCACCACAACATAGACTTTTCACTCTTTTCTTAAAAAATAAAAACATCTATCACTGTATTGGTGTACTTTTAAATGCAGCAGGCCAACTTTTTTCACAATGCCAGGGAAGCTTCTCGGCCGATTCCTTAAATGATAAAGGAGGCTAAGGTAAGAGCCTGCTGCATACATTGCATTGTGGAATTAATTCATTACATTGAAGCGCAATATGCTTGCATGACTGCTCATGAGAATTTAAGCACGGCACATTTGTTCACAAAACATGAGAAAAATAGTCTTATATGTTGAGAAAGTTTTAAATACCACGTTTGGAGAGAAGTCACTATAGCCTTTCAACAGCAGTTACTAACACAGAATTTCTGTCAGCACATACCATGGAGAAGTTTTATGGATATGCAAAATCCCCCCAACAACAACAACAAAAAAACAACCAAACAACACAAAACCCCCCAAAAACCCCAACCTAAAATCAATTTATCCATCTTCCTAGAATTATTGCTCACCAAATTCTAGGTAAAATGTTGCTGCCACTTCCAAATACCTCCATCCTCAGAAGACTGCAGGTCCTCAGGAGAATACAGCTTGTCGGGAAGCGATGACCCCCTGATAATCAGTGGAGAATGCTCAGCCATTCCATTCAGTGGCACAATCATTAGCAGCTATTTAGAAACAAAACGAGTTTTCTGCCTTTGGCTGGGGGAGGTTGGAAAAAAAACAACCTTCCTCCAGAGAACTGTAAGCACACCAACTTTCATCTTGGAGCTTACAAGTTGGAGGCCTACTTTAAGACCAGCTCGCCCAGCGTGATCACGACAGGACAAAAGAACCCAGTACCCCATCAGCATTTTATTTATATTTAAACACAGACCACTCAGGATGCTGCAACCTGGCGCTAGTTATTTCTAATCTAGCAGCAAAAAACTTCATTATTTCCACTTAAGAAAGCCCCACTGATGCTTAAACCCCTTGGCAGCCTGGCTCAAGGAGTCCCATGAAGAAAATACTACACAAAGTCAAAACCCAATACCTCAGACTTGGACAGACAGAAGCTCTTACAACACCTGACAGCAGGGGCCGAGTTTTCATGACGCAGTCAGGTTCTGAACTAGTGTCCTTACCCCATAAGCGCGCAAGCCGCAGCCACCCCACCTTTGCAAATACATTCGAAACGTCACCTCGTGCGTCTTCTTCTCATCCATCTCATTACGCTCAACTCTATTCAAGAATCAACTGTAGTTTCTCCAACATAAACTATAATATGGAGGTATAGGTTCTTCTGGAACTTTCAGGATGACAACTCATATAGAGACATGAAATTTCCACGTCCCTTCCCATGCAATTCATTTACAGATATTCATTCCATTAGCACGAGTGTTAACAGACTGACCATGCCACCCAGCTCAAAGAACTCCGCTTAAGTGACAACTCGAGTTACAGAAACTCGGAGCTGGTTGTAGATGCGCTGGAAGTTGGTTCGCTGAAGAGAAGTTATGAATGTGCATCACCACCTTGGGAAAAACCCATGCTCCTCTACCTTCAGAAGTTCTACACTCGCTTAAAAAAATCAATCCATTTAGACCTGCGGTATAATCGTGCAACTCTGCAGGCTGATTCTGCGTGAAAACAGTACGTGAGAAAGCAGCCCCACAAAAGCGCTGGCTGTCACTCTTAGACAAGGCTTCCTCCTCTGCACAATCATCTTTACAGCACAAAGTTTCAAAATACACCCAGTTGAGTATGTTGCTGAATACCACAGACAGACTTGGACGTAGGATTCCTCTCCTCCCCAACTGCTATGTTAGAAAACCACTTTGTTCACTAAAACAGAACTAATTACGTTTTCCTTCCAGTGATTCCTCAATAGAAATTTCTACCACCAACTGTTTGGACATGCTGAAAATTGTATACTTTGATATTAACAATCACACTTAAGCATGCACCGCTGCCCCACGAAAGCCATGCCCCAGAAAACACTGACATGCTGTTAAGTTTAGCAGATTGCACCTCAAATTAAAGCAATTTGCTAGCACTTAAATATTGTTCCAAACACTGAAAGCATGAATTACTTGCAGAAAGAATAATTTAGCTGTTAGAATACTGAATAAACAAACCCACATTTACATTAAACTGAATGCGATGTACTTGCCTTTACCTTAAATATTTCTTTAAAGACCAAGTGCAGAAGTGGGGCCACATCACACCATATGTTATACAGCCCGAAGAAAGTTTATGTGAAGTTATCACCAAGCACAAAATGGGTGAGACGAGATAGCAGTAAAGCATTATCAGCCAAAACAGACATGGGGGTTTTTTATTTATAAAAACTACACTGACATTAATTTTAACTCCAAATCTAATATATTAGAGTAACTATGCCTTAAATGAAGTGCTTCTTAATTAACATCGTTTCCCCAGTAGACAGAATCGATTCCTTCTGTCCCTATCCTGAAGCTTTTGTGGTTCCCTGAAAAGAGAAAACTCCACTTGTTCAACTGCAGCAGCTCCTTGAAGAAACTGGAAAGGGCTCTCCCCTCACAGGATACTGGGAGAAAAAGCTTCAGCTGCTCTGAAACGACTTTGATCAGGAGCCAAAGTTGCCAGGATGACAGCACTGTTGTGTCATATGGCCGTACCAAAAACCCTGAAGAGATGTAACAACCCACACCTTACGCACTCCTAAACTGGGCTCACCCTCAACTTCTTGTACAAAACCCTAACAAATGACAAATTGGAGTTTCGAGCCCAGGTCCAGACTTCTGAAACACAGGCTAAGCTGAAGGTCTCCCTATTTTCTAAGGCACAGATTGAGTCCCTTCCCACTTGGGAGCTTCTGACAACCAACACTTTCCCTCCCACCCACGCCAGCGGCAGGCTGCAGTGCCCGGGCAGCAGGAGCCGATCCAGCTGCACCCCACACCAGGACCCTGTGCTCAGCCACCTCAGCTCCCTGCTTTCTTGGGTTAATTGTGTGCCAAGGTGCACCGAAACGGCTTAATGCAGGGTCTCAGGTGAACACCAGCGGCCGCAGGAACGCCGCTGCCCCAAGTCAAAAGCAAGTTGGGAACCTGCAGCCTCCGGTTCTTCGCTGTTTGGGAATTTTGTGTTAGCACATCTCTCCTGGAGGGACGCGCATCGTGCACGTCAGCTGCCTTATCCACGCCATGGTTTGTGGTGACTGTCGGAGATTATTCCTGATGTTTATTCTGCCTACAAAAAGTTGGTTCTTCCTTTCAGTAAACTGCTTCGCGGCTACCTCAAGAAAAATGTGTCAGATTAGTTATTTCCCTCCCAGCGCTTCCTCCCTCCAGCCTCTGAGCAATCAAAGCCTTCACCTCTCACCAAGGGTCCATGCTACAGCATGTGCAGACAGCTACCTCCTGCAAACTTTTATCATTTGGATTTGAAAAGCCTGATCCCCAACAAACGGAGGGGTGTCGGGCTGGAGGGTGCTGCTCTCCATCAGCTTGAGCTTCCACCGCTTGGGGCTGCCGCTACCCCGCCGCCACCTCTCCTCCTTGCCACACAGGCTCCCCGAACGCCTGCTTTGTGCCAAAACCCCCGCCACGACGAGCCCAGGCAGGGAAGGAGGTCCCGGACAAGCCCTCTTTCAGGTAGGATTTGGCCAGGTGAGTTCCTCCACAGGGTCAGCGCAAGGGAGGGAACAGGAATGTGCAGCTGGAGGTGGGGAAGTGGGTAGGGATCACGGCAGCTCTCCCGCCGGGTGCGGCTCTGTTGGCAGTTTTAGCTGGTGCAAGCACGCGAGTTTAAGCCAAGTCAATTTTTGATTATTTGAAGCACTGGCCAGACAGCCTTTAGCATTAGGTGGCTTACTCTTGAGTTGCAATGCTTGCTACTCGGGAGCATCCACCTGGATATCCATGAAGAAGTTTCCCAGCATTTCTCCCAGGAACACGTGCCGAGCCCTCGCATTATGGCGTCACAACAAGCACAGGGTACAGATCCAGACATCTTTGAACCACGCACAGGCGACAGTGACAACAAAAACTCTACAAGTGAAACTTCACCATAAGGCATCCACTCTCATCTCAAAAAAACAGAGACAGGGGCGGTTAACTTTTACAGGTAACACACACTGCTTTCCTACAAGGTCCCAAGCCAGCCTGCTAAGGCAGCAGGGAAGCACAAAGCAAACGAACAGCGCTCCGTTTTTCAGCTTCTGTACTTATTTAAACACTTTAAGACCCACCTCTGTTTGCCACACCTGTGCCAGTGCTCTTAGTGATGCACCAGAAGTTTTATCAGGTAATTGAGCTACATCAAAAACTACCTGAAGGAAAACAAACAACACAAAAGATACCTCTTCTTTTTGAAACCCTGATCAATTCCCCAGTTTATTTCACCACATGATCCTGCAAATAGTTGCACGGGCACACATAAAATGGGTGTGTGTAGCAGGAATAAGAAGTGGGTGTTATTTAAATTGTCACTGCTGCCGAAACAAACACTCAAATTACAGCTTAAGAGCAAATGACTATGCCATCATCACTGCAACCTGTGGAGTTTCAAGGAATTAACAATAGAAAGGCAATTTGGTATTCCCCTTGCTTTGACCCCTCAACTCAAACTCCCTGCTACTTTTGTTTTCCCAGATTTTGTCTTAGCAGCCTCAAAAACTTTGTTGATGGTCTCACTACTGCAAGGGGTGCTGCGCAAGTGAAAAGTTTTTAACCCTCTCAAAAACCCTCTCAAAAAGTAGTAATATTACCACCAGTAACGAACTGACCACGACTATACAGGCAACTAACCAGACAAGTGCTAACTTGGGACAAGTTAAACTCGGTACCTATGTAAGCATCACAGGCATCGATGGAATATACTTCCCCCAAGCAAAAAAAAGCTTTTTTTTGGAAAGAGGTGGACAGGAAAGCTGCAAAGCAAGGCCAAGAAACTAACTATGCCACCACACTCAGACAGGTGAATTCAAGCATAGCCAGCTGTTTCCAATACAGAGCATCAAAAAAAAAAAAGCAGTTACCCTTATTTAAGGTTATTTAGAATTATGAAGAACCTGAATACAATGGGACCCCAGTGCTGACACGGTCACAACACTTCAGACCCTACACATTAGGAAATGCCACAAGCACCCAAATGTTTAGCCATGCACCTGAAACACAAAATTCCCTGCCTCGACGCACAAAATGCAATGCTACTTGAAACAAGACGAGCTACAATAAGGAAATAAGCAAAAACGGTGAGAGGTACAACAGGTTCCAGCCCCTTTGCACACTGCAGCTTCCTCAAAACTGATAAGCTTATTAAGGCCTCACAGAAAAGGATAAAGCTAAAGCAAAAGCCATGCCTAGTCTACTTTCGCCCACACGTAGCACTTCCCTGCGTCCAAAGAAATCACCGAGATCCTCCCGAAGTGAGCCACCGTTTTCCTCTGCTCTCTACATTTACGTTATCACAGCGGCGTCAAGCATCTCCCCCCCCACCCCACCTCCC
>VZTL01060096.1:73027-107252 GCA_013400535.1 Scopus umbretta
CATGGAGCTGGCGGGGGCCCTGCAGCTCGGGGAGCTGGCGGCCGCCTTCGCCGCCCTGCCCGTCTTCCCGCTCTTCGACGCGGCCTACTTCATCGTCTCCGTCCTCTACCTCAAGTACGAGCCAGGTGAGCGCGGCCCCGCGCCCGGGGGAGGCCCGGGCGACGGCCCCGTCAGTCAGGGCCGGGCCGGGCCGCTTCCTGAGGCGGTGAACGACAAGGGGCGCGCTGGGGGGGCAGCACCGCCCGCGTCCCGTCCGCCGGGGCACGGACCCGACATGGCCGGTTTGTGCCCGCCCGCTCCGCACGGCGCCGCGTTCCCCGTTAGCAGACGCGGGGCTCGGGGCCTTGCTGCACCGCTTTTTTTTTTTTTTCCAGGGGTTCTGACACGCGCGTCTAAATACAAAGCAGAAGAAAAACCCGCGAACTGGTCAGTCTGATGAAAATTAATCTCGCATTTTATTTACGATCGGGTTCCAATCCCACTGAAGTATTTCAGTTCAGCCGCTTCTTTGCCGCTATCCCAGGACTCAGCGTTGCATCTGAGGAGCGGCTGAGGGAGCTGGGGTTGTTCAGCCTGGAGAAGAGGAGGCTGAGGGGAGACCCGATCGCTCTCTGCAACCCCCTGACAGGAGGGTGTAGTGGGGGGGGGGTTGGTCTCTTCTCCCAAGGAACCAGCGATAGGATGAGAGGAAATGGCCTCAAGCTGCGCCAGGGGAGGTTTAGATTGGATATTAGGAAAAATGTCTTTCCTGAAGGAGTGGTGAGGCCTTGGCACAGGCTGCCCAGGGAGGGGGTGGAGTCCCCATCCCTGGAGGGGTTCAAAATCCATGTGGATGTGGCACTTCAGGACATGGTTTAGTAGACAGGGTGTTTTGGGTTGATGGTTGGACTAGATGATCTCAGAGGGCTTTTCCAACCTTAATGATTCCTTGATTCTATTTCTGTCCAGTTGCCTGGCTTTTCTATTTTTGTGGCAATCCTCTCCCCCTATTTATATACAAAAAGGCTGTAAGTAAAACCTTGGTTTTTCCCCACCTTCCAGACCACGCCGTAACCTGTTCTCAGGCACCCTAACTGACCTTGCTTTGCTTGTTCTCCTGGGCTTATCTTGTAAAGATCGATAGATCTGCACCTTAGCTTTCACCTTCTGCGCTGTTGCAGTCTGACTGCGCCTGGGTCTTTTCTGAATGCCACCTTCTCTGTGTATCCCTGACGGTGCGCACGCTCTTCACCCTCTGTTTTCAACGGTTTCAGTGTAACTGCCCGATGACTGAGGAGAGGAAAAAAAAAATAAAAACAGGCTTTGGTATGATTTTTTAAGCCCACCAGTTGTGAGATCCCTGTGCTGTACAATCTACATACTGTTCTATTTAAACTCCATGTAAACAGAAGCGCTGGGCTTTCGAGGCCCGATCGCTTACAGCTGTCTCCCAGCATTAAGTCCTGAACAGTGAACAGGCAACCCTTATGAAAATAGCTTTTAAAGATATGTAAGCCCAGTAATCCACTTGGACCGGCTAAGGCTGGGGTGTACTTTTCACTAGATTCCTACATCCCACAGCTCCTATGCTGAAGATTGGTGTCGGGACAGTAACGTCCCGTTTCCTCCTTGGAGACAGCATGGCTTTGCGGAGCCAAAGAAAAACAAGCGTTACTAAATTTAAGCCTCAAGCTAAACTTCACGTTCCTATAGAACCAGCTTCGTGTCACGGCTGTTGCAGCTGTCTTGCTTCCACTGTATTTTCAGCTGGTTCAAATGTCTTTGAGGATGGAGGAGTAGGAGCAGCCATAGTTGTAGCGTATGCTGATTCACTTACTGCTATTTAAGGTAGGCTGCTGTTGGTCATGTTGACATAACATTTTAGCGTTCTCTCTTTCGACTGCCTGTTACTGGCCTACTGAACAGTCTGGCATCCGAAATGCTGCACAAAGGACTCCGGTGCAGTTTAAGTGACACGACAATCTTACAGAATTCATGTTCTTGAGAGACCTCCTTGAAGAAGTACAGAGGTAGATGAAAATGGCTAGAGGAATGGAGAGAAAAAAAAAAAAAGGCAATAGAAGGTTGTGGGTGGAGACCGTAATGTATTACCAAATAGTAACACTGTGATAGTACCTAGTTGTATTTTCAAAGGGCATTTCTGAACTAGTACAGGAGCAGGGAAGAACCCTCAAATCCTCTTCTTTCAAATAAAGATTAAGAGTTACTGTTCTATTTTTACAGGTAATCTTATGAATGAAAGAGCTGAACAGATTGTTCATGAATTCTAGAGGGCACCTAGGTTGAAGCAATGGAGAGAATGGTACTAGTATGCATTTTATTTTTAGACTGTAAAAAGACATTGATTTTGAGGGAAAAATTGTTCTTTCTGACTGCAGTGAGTAGCAGCAAATACAGGAGATAAACTCTTGGCCAATTCATACATTTCTAATGACTCAGTTAATTTGAAACCTTATGGGGGGCCGGCAAGCTACGATCACACGTATCATTTCTTGACAGTACCTGGTACTTGTTCAGGCTTCACAGAATACACATTTTTGTATTTTGTTTTACAAGCACTTGTCTTTGACTTGCTTTGTTGGAGAACTTGCACCGCAAGCCTCTTCCTTAGAGGGTCTTGAAGGTTCTGCTTATCTGCTGAATCCGTCTTCTCATTTAGAATTTGCTTCACAGGAGCCGTGGAGATGTCCCGTAAGAGCCCTTTCGCCTCCTGGCTTTGTGCAATGCTCCACTGCTTTGGAAGTTACATACTTGCTGACCTGTTACTTGGAGAATCACCTATTGATTACTTCAGTAATAACTCCAGTGTCATCCTGGCCACAGCAGTCTGGTGAGTCTTTCGCACTTCCCCTCACCTACGAAGCATGAGACGCCGCTGGCTGTGTAGAAAACCAGCCGGTGTGAAGGCAGGTATTCTGTTTGTGTGACACACGTGTCTTACCTTGCTCGGATTAACCGGGGAAAGGAGAGGTGGGGTGGGGTAGTCTTTGAGTCTTTTGTATTCCTCGATCTAGTGCCCAGGTGCTCTGACCAGTTGTCTGATGCTTTGATGGTACGGGTTGGGTCCAGTCCCATCGCCGGGCATTTCTATTCATAGCTGCCGCCGCTGAACTGTGGCCAAACGGCAAAAACGGCACGCCCTGCACTGATACCACGTAGAGGAGCGGCACGCACCAAAGATTTGGGGGCATTTTCTTCGTCATGTTAGTGAAATGTGCCCAAATTAACCACAGTTCCTCTGGGTTTAATTGCCTCGGTGCGTATGGGTTGGACGTGCTTCTGCGGGACAGAACCAGCATTTCCTTCTCCCTGACATAAATCAGGCTAACGCCACAGTACTCTTAACCCTCGCTGAACGTCCCAGATCAGGACAACCAAATGGGTCCTTAAACTCTTTGTGGTTTTGTTCCAGGTATTTGATATTCTTCTGTCCCATGAACCTCTTCTACAAGTGCGTTAGCTTCCTGCCAGTGAAGCTCATCTTTGTGGCAATGAAGGAGGTGGTCAGAGTTCGCAAAATTGCGGCTGGCGTCCACCACGCTCATCACCGTTACCACCACGGGTGGTTCATTATGGTGGCTACTGGATGGGTCAAAGGTGAAAGACGAGCTACCCTTAACGCAGCAGGGAGGCACCCGGCCCTGTGGGGAGGGACGGGAGAATCCGTGAGTGAAGCTTAAGGTGACCACATCACCGCGGGCTGACCAGCAGGCTGGTTAGTGGATGTGGTCAGCTGGCTTCAATCAATCAAGTTCCCTAGAACGGGGTATTTATTCGTACTTGCAGAGTGGTTGTCAGTTGAGTCATCATCTAACTTTAATGGAGGCATGAAGAACTGCAGTTGCTATGAAATATGGCCGTGGAGTTCAGGAATTCTTTATTCTTTCTCCTGTGTTCTAATGTCTCTGGCCTCACCTGTATCTTTTTTTTGGGGGGAAGGGGGTTCTATCGGTGTTGAAACAGCCCAGTCAGTTTTCCTTTAGCTTTTGTTCGGGGCAAGCGTCTGAGCATCAGTAAATGGAACAGAGGCAGATGCCCTCTCCCTGCATTAGGAAACACTTTATCGCAAGTCTAGAAAGCGTTTGCCCTGCTCTGTTGTTTTAGGCTAACTTTTAAATTTGGGAAGAATGTCATGAACCTTTTGTTCCCCTTAGGATATCCCTTGGGGATCTGGAAAAGGCAGCGGAGCTCTCTTCTGGTGTGGCAGTTCTAGCTGTTCACGTTTACTGTTTCACAGGTTCTGGCGTTGCCTTGATGTCTAACTTTGAGCAACTGCTGCGTGGGGTCTGGAAGCCAGAAACAAATGAAATTCTTCATATGTCCTTGTAAGTAGGTAGCCTGTAAATTCTCTGTCAGACCAAAAATGGGATTTAAAGAACCATTCAGGACTGGATGCAAACCTGGAAAACATATTTATTTCTCTTCTAGCCCTACAAAGGCTAGTCTGTATGGCACGATCCTCTTCACTCTGCAACAAACTCGCTGGCTCCCTATCTCTGAAGCCAATCTCATCTTCTTTTTCACCATGTTCATGATAGTTTGCAAGGTAAGTTTACGGCAGCTCTGCTGCTAACAAATCTGCGGTACCAGAGAAAGGGTACAGACTTAAACCGGGGGTGCTTACCTTCCTAAGCCACTATTGAAGGCATTGGCTGTACGTACCAGGGAAGATCTGCTCGGGAAATTAGAGGCTAAATTCTCCATCATCTAGGCAGTGTGGTAGAAGATCCTTCTGAGATAGCCTTGAGCATGTAGCAATAGGGACTTTTATCTGGGGTAAGTCAGGATTTCCTAACTGGTGCGTGTGATCTTTAACTTGAAGTATTCACTGTTGCACGGCAGGTTTTCATGACGGCCACTCACTCTCACGCCTCACCTTTTGCTCCAGTGGAAAGCTTCATCTGCCCAGTTTTCTTTGGCTGTGTTTCCAGTGGACACAGTAGTCATCATCATCATCATCACCATCATCATCATGATCAGCATGGGGCCTCCCAGGAGGTTTCCCATCCTCCGCCTCCTCCTGCAAAGTCAAAAGAGGAGCTAAATGAAGGCACAAGGAAACGGAAAGCAAAAAAAGCTGAATAAAAAAGCAACCATGCAGTAAATAGGCCAAGAAAATTCTTCCAGAGCTGAGTCTCAAAGCCACCTGTGACCTCCTTTATCCTCCAGTCCTTCTCTCTCAGACTCCAGAGGAGAGGTGGAAGCCAAGACACTGCCAGGCGGGTCCCTGAATTTCATTCGTGCTCTCTGTGCTGCTGCTTGCTTCTTGGGCTCTGTCTCTATTCTGATGATATTTTCAGGGAGTTGCAGATTTGTGCCAGGATGATAAGCGGGTGCCAGTTCCCAAGCTGTCAGCAATTATGATGCAGCATTTTCAATTGATGTAAAATCTTTCACCGTGTTCATTTATGAATGGAGGTAATGGTTTGTGCTCCTGCAACTCGTAAGTTCCTTTGAGTTTCCATTGACCTTTGTGATGTCTACCGAAACAACAAACCGGTTAGACACAATCAATGTGGAAATTAGATTTCATACTCAAGGAAATTAAATGGGTCTCGTATGAGCCTGATCTAATTTCTCCTAGCTCCCACATCTGCCGTATCTCCAATTAATGTGACGTTTTATATGCAATAAGGACACTGACGCTGGTGTCCTAGCCGAACCCCGCTTCTCTCACCTAAGTTCCCTCTGATTCTTAACGGCTAGAGCATTGTCACTTTCTTCACTAAGCCTGTGTTTGCAAGAGCTTTGAAGCTGTGAGATGCTCCGGGTGCGGTGTATCGGTCCTGTTCTAAATTAATTTAATTCTAAACTGTTGTGCAGCGTTGCTGCACGTTGTTAATAATAGCGTGTCCCACCTCAAACCTGGGTGTATTTAACTAGGGAAGAAGCATGCTTCTGGTTTGTTTGTAGTCCTGTGGGATACAAGAAGGGGGTGCAAGTGTAAATAAGTATTTATTCCTATTTATTTATAATTGCCAGGGCACCTAATTCATGGACCTGAAACTGGCTTTTTTTAAAATGTTGCATCTTTATAGAGAGAATTGGATACTTGGAAGCACGGCCCTAAGCCCACAGCTACATGCTGCTTTGTGCCTGAAGCCGTGATTTTGGCGCGCTAAAGGGCAGCCTGAACGCTCCCGCTGGATGCAGGAAGGAACATTTCCTATATTCTTCAGTTACGATATAAAGGCTGAAGAAGTGGATTTCACATCAGCGGATTGGAAATAGGAAGAATAGGAAATGCCTTGCATGGCTCAGGGAGGAGTCCGTCGGTTCGTTCATGTTCTGCTTAGCGAACACTGGCTTTTAGACTAGTTTTAAGCTGTTCTTGTAACTGGTTTTGTTCCTCAAAGCATCATCTTACGCATTGCACCCAAAAGACCAGAACTCGTTCTGAGGTTTTTTAAATCGCCAAGGGCTGGGATCACTGCGGTGAAAATGGCACGCACGGGGATGCAGCACTGGGCTTTCGGTTACGCAGAATGTTGCCATCCCAGCGATAAGGTTTGCTGCTGTCATCTTGCAACTGGGAATATGAATAGGAGGATTTGAGAAAAACATGGGGGGTGGGTTGTGTCCCTGGTCAAAATTGAGATTGACAGTTAAGTAAAAACAAAAATTGAATTTCTTGTATACAACCAGATGAAAGCCAGTAAGAAAGGGCAAATGATTTGTGGGCTTGGGTTTTGACAGTGCCTTAATTTTGTGAGTTTCCTTCCCCTTCAGTAGAAAACAAGATTTCTACCTGACAACTCAGCTGTCTGGTTTTGCAGATACTGGTCTACTGAAACCTGCCGTATAACTAGCATGCACAAGACGATAAATGTTTTATGAGATGTCTGATTCAAGGGGAATTTTGTTTTATAAAAGCCGTCAGCAAATAAAAATTGTGAAGTGACTCTGATTGTCCACTGGCACTTGAGGAAATACACGTGTTTCTTTTACTCTCGCCAGTCTTGGAAACCACACGCTCCTTGATCTACTTAAAGTCTCCTTGGCCTGATGACAAAATGGGGAGAGAGACCAAACTTTGATATGTCCTACGAGTGTGCCTGAGCATGTTATAAATGGAAATAACATGGTAAAAGGTCCATTGCTTTTGTGTATTTGGAGTGTCGTGGTGCGAGCAGACTTTCTGAGATCGTAGGGAGGGAGGTAAGGCAACGAACTTCCTCTGGTGTTTATACCAGTTGAACCTGCCTTTCCTTTTGTCACTATAAGAGGAAGGAGGGCATTCACCTGGGCCAGGTCAATATAAACATGCACCTACAACCCCCCCCGACAATCCTAGCGTATTTGTACAGAGCTTCAGTATTCATAGAATCAAGGAATCCTTAAGGTTGGAAGAGACCTCTGAGATCATCTAGTCCAACCATCAACCCAAAACACCCTGTCTACTAAACCATGTCCTGAAGTGCCACATCCACACGGTTTGTGAACCCCTCCAGGGTTGGGGACCCCACCACCTCCCTGGGCAGCCTGTGCCAAGGCCTCACCACTCTTTCAGNAATTGGCCTTGCTATCTAAATCTTGCTATCGCTATCTAAAACTGCAAAAAAGCAAAATGCTTTGAACAAGCCTGACTATTTATTTAGCCTGGTACTGTTAGCTCCTGCTTGCTAAGTGCCAGAGACCTTGCTCTTCAAAGCCTTTTGGACTGAGTCAAATCAGAGCTGCTAACCAAGAACAGAGAGGAGAAATATTCCAAGAGATGTTAAAATTAAAGCTCTGTACGCCTTCGAAGTACCTTATCTGGAATGGGATTAGTACTGAGAAGACAACTACCACACAGAAGAGTCACAAGTTTCATTTAGCGAAGCCTTTCATAGTGAGAGAGATGGAGCCTTTCTTGAATTTCCATGGCTCAGCGCTGGTAGTCTCTGGTGCCATTCCAGACAGGCGTCCTTCGTCCCAAGAAGCAAAGATGGACCTTTCAAAAAGCAGCGTATTTTAACCATTCCTGCAGGGACGCAGGGCTCTACAGGGATGCTTCTGCACTTCTGGGAAGCCCTCATTTACCTGTACGTATGCTTCTTCCTTAAGACTCAGCTCCAACCAGAATGAAAATGGTAGCTGGGCATTTCCTAGAGGGATGGAGTAACTTACTTCCATGGCACAGAGGTGGGAGTGATGAGAAAAACACGACGCAGTCCGTCTACCTGCCTCGCTAACTGAGGAACTGCGAAGGGCTATTTATTTTCTGAAGGGTTTCACTTGCCTCCCCCCAGATCTAACCCTTTTAAAATGTTTGTTTATGCTCCTTAATTTATCAAAGCAGTTGAGAACACAAGCTGCATCGGAGTGTGGGGTTTAAAGTCTCTGCATGACCCAACCAACAGAAAAGAGGGTCAGTGCAAGCCTCATGCATATTACTCCCCAAAAAAGCCCTTTCATGTGGTTTAACCATTCTCTTCTCCCGTGACAGCCATTTTGGTGTTATGAACAAATTTTGCTCAGGACCTGGATGGAACAATACACAAGAAGAGGCTGATCAGAGTAGGTATTTCAAGGGCTTTGAAAAACCCTGCGATGTCTTAAGAGTCGCCTGCTGTGCTGGCTGTGCGGAACATTCCTGGCTCCAAACTCCGCTGCAGCACAGGCTAGGAGAGAGACATGCCAGGGCTTAGACTTCCATGGGACAGACGTCATTCCCTCCAAAGATGTTCTGATCTGATAACTCCTGATACTAACTCTAGTGAGATGTAGCTAAATTTAGCAATAGGTTTAATCCTCAAAGAGGCCCTGCTTGCCTGATGGAAAAAGCAAAGTGTTTCAGTTGCTGCTCTCAGCATTTCTTGTTGATCGACAGGTTTCCCCTTTCTGTTACGCAGAGCGAGCCAAACCCAGTGTCTACAGCTTTTTCATTGTTGCAGATTAGCTTCACAGTTAGGGAAAGCTCTACAGCCCTTACTGTGTTTGCAGGGGAAAAAAAAATGGTAATTTTACAGAAACCATTGATAATTCTTCACAGCAGATGAACCAAAGTAAAAAAAAAATGGGAGGACAAAGGGAAGAATTTCTATACTGAAGAACTTATGTGAGAAAGGGCAAAGCCAATACACGAGAGCGCCAAGCTAGAGCAGTCGTCTTGTTTTCCCCTTTTCCTCTCATTATGAGTGACAGCATGTACATCCTTCCACATTTTGTCTAAAGACTAACCAAATTATACAATCCAGCTAAGCAGAGAGACCTAGAAGATAAAGGTGGATGTTATCTTGGCCGTCTGCTGAGCAACAGAGAAGGTGTTCCTTTTAACGCTTGCCACATGCCTGCTGCTTCCTCCTGCAGCCTATTTCATGCACCATGGCATGGTGCTTTACAGGTCAGTGCAGAGCGTATTGATCCACACAGCACACACATGAAAATGTACAGCTTTATGTATTTCCCAGGAGCACACCTTTATTTGGGCCCTTGGCTATAACAGTCTGCTTTACGGTTCTTGTGCTGTTCTTTAAAGGACCTAACTGGCTACTGTAAGACCGCTGATGATATGGAAGGCAAGGCTAGCATATAGCATGGCATTTCCTACAACCTTAGGGATCCAGCTTTTTGCTGCAGCAAGGCTTTTTCTCTCAAGATATTTTAGTTCTTTGCCAAAATAATGAGAAACCGGAATATACATCTATCAAAGCTTTTCTAGAAAGCTCACAAAGATAGTTTGGATTCAGTATGAGCTGCTTCCATCTCTACTAGGATGGCAGGATGCTGACAAAGCAAACTACTAGCAATGGAGAAAATCCACTGTTGATACCAAAGCTGAGACAGTCCCTCTGCACACAGAGGGCTGGTATTTGCCTCTCTAGGATCCTCTACTATTGGCCCCAAGGAGATCTAGTTTGTCCCGTGTGCCCATCCACAGTAAGGAAAGGCCAGTTAAAGGGGTTTGGATTTCATCGGACACCAACAGCGTGGTTCTTACTTGGTAAACACCCACAAAATTACCTCCCAGCTAAGAATTTAATCCTGCTCTCATGTGGGCTGTAAAGGCAGCAGTCTGTGAGCGAGCTGTTGGGGGCTGATGGCTCATGGAACAGACAGACGGGGAGAAAACAAGTTCCCTATCATGCCAGAGCCCACGCTGCCATCGTGACTCACAGTTGCTACTCACTTCAGCTCTGTGATGACATTTCTGACAGAAAGGAGACGTCGATAGTGCTAAGATCAACATTCATGACCACCTTTGAGCCTGGTCTCTCTTTTACACTTGTGCGTTCGCAGCTTTCACACATTATCCCTAGAAAAAGTACCATTTCTAATATTTTCTCTCATGACTCTTACCTGTTTTCATGTTCCAAAAGGGAATTTTGGAAAGAAATTTTTTAGAGAGCTCGTGAATGTAACCTTTTAGGAAGAATCGGTGTGAGATAGTGATTTCATCTTAGCTTTAGGGTACAGGTAGGCTATAGATGTGGAATGCAGGAAAACAGGTCCGATGCCTTTAGAGGCTTGAACATTTTTATAGCCTGAGGAAATCCAGAACATCCGTGGAAAAGATTTCGTTGGTTGATTTTGTTTGGTTTTGATCTGCAAATTACAGAAAGCTCACCAGAAACCATAACACACATGCTGCATTCCTGCAGAAAGCAAGCTGCTGCTTTTCCAATTATTCCAGCCCCTGATGCTTCTCAGTCGAGCTGGCAGATCTTGACTTTCCAAAAAAAGATCTGCTAGTTGGGGACTTCTGGTCCCCCTGCAACCAACTGCTTGAATCAGTGAGTGAGCTAATTTCCTTTGATTTGTTAATGTCAAGAATCGGTAATAACGACAGGTAGATGCAGTGTGAGATGCGTGTAGCGCCTCACAGGTTGCAGTGCCTTGAAGAACAGCCTAAAAATCTATGACTTTAGAGTCCTAATGTTGGCTTAAATTAGATTTAGACTAATGTAGGCTAAACACTAATGTAGGCTAAACCCTAATGTAGGCTCTCTGTAATGTTTGTCTCTTAAGGTAAGACGCTTCATCTCCCTGCCTGTTTGATTTATGATAGATTAGGATGTCAGTTAATCTCTTCTTATTTGGCTAGATGACTGTGGAGATTAACCAAGTATTGTCTGCAAAAGGAACCCACAAATACAGATTACTAATTTTTCTTTAGTTATTCCTCTGTATGCTAAAGGGATACAGAGGGAGTACAGGCAACGACAGACACCAACCTCTTAAATCTTATTTCTTGAGAGAAACAGAAAAACCACAGCAGCTGCTCTGGCTGATTCTGGTTTTCTCTGACATGCTCTATTCAGTTTCCTGGAAAAGGCAGAGTGCCACAGAAATTATAGATTATGGTCTCCTGTGAGAAAATGGGGAACAGAAAGTGGTTCCGAGTGAGTGACTCTGCTTGGCTGGTATAGCACCATCTCTGTTTCCACAGGACACAGAGAAAGCAGCAATTCTTATGGGAAAAGCCATAATGAACAAATACAGAAACCCATATTGAAACAAACGGGAAATAGCAACGTGCTGCGAATACTGGAAAACCGAGCAGCGTGGAAGAGAGACGTTGCAAAGCATGCTCTGTGAACACGAGGTGGATACAGCCATTCTGTCGGGGCCTCTGCTGAGATGGCTGCACCAGTTACCTTCTCTCCCTGGGCACTCCAAGGGCATTTGGACAAAGATGTTATTTTGCCACTTGTTCTCTGTTTCCTTCTGTTTTCTGCTGCAGTTTCCTGCCTTTGAGCGTGTAAATTACTCAATTTTTATTTCTACCTTTTCCCATATGCCGCTTTTTTTTGGGGATGGTACTCCAGTCCAAACGTAGCCATAAAGTAGTGACTATGTATTGTGCACAGCTTAAATGCCTTTTAGTAAATTCACTCTTGCACAGCTCAACAGAAGGCAAATAGTGGCAGGGCAGGGGCATACTCCCTGGGTATTAAGAAACCTACTTTCAACGGCTGAGAGTGCCTGAACCATAAATGATACTAGTACTGGCAGGCTTACCTGATGCTAAAATACACGGGTGCGGATTTCAAAAATAGTCAAGGGTAGCGAACAAAGGGACCTGGGGTGTACAGCACCTGATAGGGAGCACATTTAACGCCTTAGAGAGACCCTGGGGATTCTGCCCAAGTGACAAGCACTCGTTGCTATAGAGATCTCTGTCCTCTCCAAATACAGATGGATCGCTCCAGGATGCAATGAAGTTTCACAGCATCTCAGTGCAGATGGTCAACCATCTCCTACTGTCCCTGTCGAAGTAGCTGAAATTTTCCCAGGCTTTCCTTAAAAGAAGGAGCAAGCCAGCTTCCTGGACAGAGGCACTACTGGCTGGTGTTCGTGGCCATTAGTCATCTCCTCTCTAACGAGCAGTCTCTGCTGAAGAGAACTCGGGGAGTCCAGATAGCAGCATGAGCTGCAGCCCAGATACACGTCGGGATCTTCTCTGCGGGAAGATGGTTCCTCTTCCTTTCCAGCCTGGTCCGAATCGTCATCGGCTCGGTTTTCCAGGCAAATAAGCTGAAAAGTCCTGAAGCTGCTGAATGCATCAGGCACTCTCGCTGCTAGAGTCTGCAAAGCGTGACAATGCAGCGAGGCTACTGTGCTTAGCAGAGAAGCTGTAAGCTTGCAGCTTCATTTGAAAGTGAAGATGTCTATAATCTGCTGCATTTTATACGCAGCTTTATTCTGTCGCACCCAACTTGCACTTAGAACATGTCAGAGATGGCAGAATTCTGCATTAGTTCAGGAACCAATGGCGCTTGCAGTGAAGCCGAATTCCGCCCAGGCACTACTGTGCAATAGCAGCTCAGTGCAGCGCAACGCCTGCCCGCTCACAACCCAGCAAAGCTCGCAGGCTTTCTCAAAAGCAACGCACATTTGATTCCCATCCACCACTCTAACAGCAAGAAATATTTGTGAAGAACTTCTCTTCTTGGACAATATCCAAATATTTCCCACTTCCTCTGCCTACCGGGACACAGTTGCCAGACTGAGCTCCTAAAGCGGTAACTGGCAGTGGGTAGCCATGACTCAGATTTTCAGGAATCACAAAACTCAGTTTCCCCTTCTGAAAAATCATTCTCTCTGTCTCTGTTTTTAAATAGAAAACATAGGGTTAGATGAGCTCTCCATTCCACAAAAAGTGCCTCCCCAAGAAAGAAAATACTGCATCATCTCCTCCAGCAGGAGATAATGTGATGACTACGCTGTTTGGACCGGGAGGCATTTCCAGCCCAAGCAGATAGGTCAGCATTCACAGAAACGGTTACAGCTGCAGTTTCTGGAAGGAACGTAGGAGAACTGCAGACAATCTGAAATTAGTGGCCATATGAGGACACAGCTAGTGTTAAGATTTTACCTACACCTGTGCAAGTTCTGGTAGACCTCATGTGTTTTCAGGACAGTTTTGGGATGAAGGATGTGACATGTGATTGGATTTTCACCAAAAGACAGGGTTATAAGTTAAACCCACTCTCTCCCTGTAAAGTTTGGAATTCATGTGGGCTGGAGTGTAAAGCAATACCAGGATTTCCCGTAACTACTGCAGCCTTGCTGAGAGCTAATGAATTATTCCAGGGGTATTACGCTGAGAGTGCTTGCTCCCTGTTGGACAGCAGGACAGGCAAGAGAATTCCTAACCCAAGGGAGCCCTTTCCTCATCTGACGCTGGCGCAGACTTCATTAGTGATCACTTTTCACTTAGCACAGTCCCAAGGAAAGCTGCAGATACAGCCATTCCCCGTCCTAATTTTAGCATTCCCTCCTGTACTACTTTCTCACACAATTGTGTAGTGCCATGAATGTTTACATAATTTGGGGGAAAGAATATTCCAGTTCTGAAGAAATTATAATCTCACGTGATAAAACATATGTAAGGAGAGAAACGACCTTTATATTCCCCGCGTCTTTTAGTTTTGCAGGTGTGAAAAGTATCCATGAATATGAGACCTGTGCATCAGTGAACAGGAGAGGGTGTGTACACGTGGGCGCTGGGAGTGAGCACTCATGCTTGTGTTCGTGTGCATATATGTGCTTACCTTTTCTTCTGCTTGCTTTGTCTTCTCAATTTATCTTAAATTTACCTAGTCTGTTGTTTAATTCAGTGATTGTGTCACTTAAAAGGTGTCACAAAGATTCTTCTAGAAAGTGGTAAACTCTCTTGTAAAAAGCACAGCAGGGGAAGCAGCCATAAAAATTTCACAGACTTGACTCTGTATGAAAAGATTCCCTGTGGGTAGAATTGCCTTTTATTGTGGCTATTTATCACTGCTGAGATGGCCAACAGTGTGGCTGAGTGGTCTTAAAACAGGATGGAGGATTTGCTGCAGCAAGATGTAAGAAATGTATTTTTCTGGATCAATGCTTCTGTATTATATTCTGTAACTATGTAATCCAAAGTGTCCAGATCCGGAGTTTTCATATTTGCAAATAGAAACACAGCGTGACAAGCCAGTATAGGACCTTGAAAATGCACTCCTGTTGGTAACGTAGTAACTCGGGCACAAGCCCGCAGACGCGTGGAAACCGCCTTTTTACAAGACTTAACCACAATGTCATCTATACAAAACAACACACATTACATCACGGCAACACAAACTGCATTTTTGCTGTAAGGTCTAACATGACACATAGACAAAGTAAAAAACCAGCTCCAAATTCCTAACTTCTGGTGTGCTGCACAAATCCTTCCATACAGACAAGGCTACAGAAAGAGAGACCCTCCTGGAGAAAGCACACCCAGAAGCAGTGGGCCCTCTGTAAGAAGCACGGCTGTCTGTCCTGTCCAAAGGCCATCAAAATATGTGGGATAGAGGAAAAAAAAATAAAATCAAAACGCTCATAGGTTTTCCATCTCCTTAGAAGCCTCGTAGGAGTCAAATACTGCTGTACCAATTTCCTCTAACTTTTAGATCAAGTATATTTGTATGCCGTCGTCGTACGGATTTCAATGAACAGTTAGGTGGCTAACGATCTTCAAGCACCTGGACGTGAGGGTTTACATCATTCCTTTGTTTCTATATTCAATTGGGAAAAAAGTTCATGCCATGTATAAATTCCACTGGATACATTTCAGGGGTAGTTGAACTAGTTCTAATTATACTAATTCGCACAGAACTTCTAGCATAAATGGGGCTACTGAAATGTCGGGGATCATTATCGTCTACGATAAAAGACAGGCTTCAAATGCTGCAGCAAATAACCCACAGTCTTGAGGTTCCTTGTCCTGAAAAACTAAGTTGCTTACTTGGTCACCCATGCTCCAAATCCCTAAGTCTTTTACAGGACAAATCCCTACTGAGAGATTCTGAATACCCCGGTGTCTCTTGTAGAGTTCCAGTGATTAAAGTTGTGTACCAATAGTGTTCAGACTGATCTAAAAGTTAAACACGATAGAATGACTTCATTTTCCCATGTCACTGTTTTTATGATAGTATTGACTAGTTCAAGCATCTTAAAAAACATATTTTTGTGCAGGTAATTGACGTGAGGTGGGGTTATTTCTGAGCTTGTAAACACTGATCACAGAAACACGGTTCTATCTGGAGGAAACTGAAGCCTGTCAGAAGCTGGCAGCTGGTCCCACCTTCGCTGTAAGTGCTAGCACCGCGGTGCATACTCAGTCCCTATGGATGTCTCTCAGGATCGCACTCTTCCCCGGCCCAGCCTTCAGTCCTAATCAAAAGTCCCCAAATTCAGTCTTGCTCCCTTAGCTCTTCTCCACCCCAAAGCCAATCTTACAGCACCATTGGCCAAAGTCCCCAGACCAATTCCGCTCTGTGCTTCTGCTGCCTCACCTCCATCACTCTTCCCCACCAGACACACTGAAAGGCCTGAGGAGCAGCTGCTGTAAAGCCCCTTCTCCCCGACCACGGGGCAGGCTGGGACTCCGCTTGGCCGACCCACCCAAGCCACAGGGGCGCTGTTGGTTACCAGCAGGTTTGCCTGCTAGTGAGATTTTTGGTGACTAGTACTTTTGAACTGCCAGAAAAACCACCCACCCTCCCACTACAGGTATCAGTGTAAACAGTAAGGAGGAGGATAAATAATTTCCTTTCATATATCGCACTTCACTTGCGGAAATGGGCTGTCAGACATGGAGATGAAGGACATTTTATCCCTTGACAATGAAGTTCTCGCAAAGATTCACCACTGTCACCTTCCTTCAAGTAACACTATCCTGCACCTTCCTCCTCTCCACTGGGCACGGCTACGCAGTGACACGGGAGAGTGCCTGGCAGAACAGAAGGCAGATGGCTTCACCCTTCTTTGCTTTGCACACAGGTACTCTTGGAGGGCAGAGAATGAGAAGCCAAACCTCCGAGTACGGGATGTTCCCACCCTGGGCTTTCAGGGACCCTGTCTCAGCTCCTCTCCATTCTGAAACTCTGTCAGCACTGAGACTCTAGAAAACACCCAGCCCTAGCTCCCTGTTCCAGTACATCTATTACTTTTTCCCTTCCCAGGCAATTTGTTGAAATGGTGTGGAATCGTTATTTGTCAAAACAAGACCAAATCAAGAGGCATTTTCTCCTGGCAGATTTCTTCAAGGGGACTTGGAGCTGGGAACGAAGAAACCTCTTACGCTGCCACACTTTAACAGGACCTTGAAAGCCGACAGGAAGGTGAGGAACACCAGCAGACATTTCCATACCTGCAAGCTCTGCACCAGGGCTCCGTGTCTCCAGACTGCTGGACGGGGTCTGAAATCAGAAGACAACAGACATAATAGTAAATAACACTATTCAGTGCTTTCAACAATGACAAAGATTTTTGTTTGTTTGTTTAAACAGGTATCTCCAACCAAGGAGATCTAATGTCATTTTACAAACTTTGCCATGCAGTCTTCACACATGTAAAAGGTTCCTGCAACGAGGAAGGAAGCAATTTATTACTCCCATCTGCAGAAAGGCAGCCTGCCTTAGATTGTAGCATGAGAAACCGAGAGTCATGAAAAACATTTACTACTAACAAGAAAACAGTGAAAGTCCTGGAAGTGCTGTCTGGCATACCGCGAGATAGCATCCAGCACTGAAGCTGTGAAAGCAAACAGATTAATCCACACGCCGTGTCTCAAACCCACTGTTCCGGTTACTCCCAGGTCGCCCCTCAGCCACTCTGTTCCTCCGATACTGCCGCAAACCCGAGGGAGTTGACTGAATTGCCATTTAATTTGCTTAATGCTGGACGAACTGAGGAGCTAAAACGGGATGTGCTGGGTACAGACTGGGCAAGAGGGGGTACGCAGTGCTCTGCAGAGGCATGCTTCATGCCTACAGCCACAGCGAAGAATCATAACCTTTCTGCGCTGCATCAATAACGGCTGTGAGAAGGAAGCTTGAAAAAGAGAAATAAGCTAACTTTTACAAACTATTACCCTAAGATTATCACCACGCTCCTTTAGTAGCTGAAATAAATGATTTAGATCCTCTAAACACTGAGAAGAAAGCATTGGAAAAAAAATAACAAATTAAAAAAAACCACCACGTATAGAGCATTTAAGAGGCTAAAGAAAGAACTGTGACAACAGGAGCCCTCCAATTCCACAGCAAATGTGTCCTCGTTCCCCCGCTAGTGGCTCTTAATCCCTCTATCCCCTCCTTCCCCCAAAAAGCTTTTTTTTTATCTCAGTCTTTTCAGAATAACTGTGCATTCTCAGGGCTGATATCCTCTGCTCTAACAGTATTTCTTTCTGCAGGGAATATGAACTGGATCAGCTGTACAATAATTGCTTCTGGTATAGAGAGCGTTGTTGATGACTTTGCCACATGTACCGAATGCGTCGGCTGTCCAGAACTACGCCTTGCGCAGGACACGCTTCTCCTTCTGAAGCCTGCAGTCAGTACACACAGCCCTGAAGGTAACAGCTATGTCAGAGTGACAGAGCCTGATGCAAATGTTTACCAGAGGAAAGAACTGGAATTTTCCTTTCCAAGTAAAAGTACTTTTCTGAGGAATTACAACCAGTGACAAAAGTCTCTGTTCTGGGATCCACCAAAAGGCTCATAAATGCCTCATTCTGGTAGGCCCTCTGTATGGGAAGCTGAGGTTTCTTCTTTGCCAACAGACATTTTCTCTATTTGGTTAGAGCAGTGTACCACAACCAAAGCGCCTGTTCCCCCATGGCTAGCAGAAGCACCTCTTAGCTACCTGGATTCCCTCGCAAGCTTTCAGGCTAACTAGAGGACAGGGTACAGAGCGCTGCTCCTCTGTCTTCTCCTCAGAATACCCACTCCTCCCTCAGGGGAAACATCCTGCCACACCATTACATTTGCCCGTGTTTTACACCGTAGCCTTCCTTATAATATTCAAGTGTCGGGCCAGACAAGGCCAGCTCAGTTCATTACGTACAGTACGTCACATAAAATACGACGGTGGCTCTCACGGGCCCCCCACGGTCATGTTCTAAAACACTTTTTTGTCTCTGCCCTCTTAGCAGTGAGTATAACACACAGAAGCGTTGGCCAGGCTTCCTTTTTTCGTGCCTCCTCACCCGGAGGTAATCGGGAAGCTGTGCCGGCAGCGTCTAAGCTGGTGCAGTGTCTGTCCCTATCCTGTTCTCATTCCACTGCGTAGATTTCTCCAGCCACCTGGTGGGCCCCTACACACAACGCTCGCTGGATTCCTCAAAGGTAGGATTAGTCCTGGGGACAGATATAGCCCAAGAATATATCTAATCATCCATCTATTATGAATAAGATCCAACAAACATAATAAACAAACAGAGCAAAAAGGAGAAAACACCTATTTCTGTAGAAATAGCTTACCCAAAGGCCGGATAAAGGTCCGTTCGCCTTTGTGCTCAGTCATGCACCAGTCCCATTCGCAACTGCTTCAACAAATGAGGATAAAGTGGGTCACTTTGTCGTCAGGACAACAAAAGCACACACTGACCTAGATATGTCTGAGGGAACCTAATCTTGCTCTTTGGCACAGACTACGGGGTTCAGACAGGACAGCGGGGTTCTAGCTGGGGAAACGCAGCATATTAACAATCTCAGAACATCTCTCTTCTGTCTGTGGTACCAAGAACAGCCTTTCCTCTTTGTGTCTCATGGCAGGTGTCACAGTGATGGCACTTAGTTCAACAAGCAGGAAAAGCAGCTTGCTGTAGCATATGATGATTTAGTCCTTGTGCTGGGTATTATCCCTGCAGATCCACGCCCAGTGATTGACAGGTCCACCTACACCTTTAAAACTCGGATCCCTGGTGCTCTGATACCCAGAGCGGCTGTCCTTGCAGATTAGAGTCCTCTGTGGCATGACTCGTGGAGGCTTACTCCTTTACGACTGTCCTCGGGCCCAAGTGTTTCCTTTGCAAGGTCACAGAAGGCAGATCTCTTGATTGGAAAGCAGCCACGGAGAGCAGCGGGCACTCAGTGGATCTGAAGATTCCCTGCAGTGCCCCTGGGACTTGGAGTTCTGTCAGCAGGAACACGAGATGCGCTATTATAAGGTACTACGGTGGAAAGACTGTCAATAATCGATTACCGCCCTGAGCTGTCTGGGAAGATCCAACTGACAGACTCCCAGCCCTCAAAAAGATGACCCAAATCCTGTATGAAGCTGTTCAGACTGACAGGCAGCAAGCTACCCTCAGCATCTCGGTCTGGTTTTAAAGCATCCTTACACCTAGAAAGGCTATCAGGGTGTCAGTGCTGTCTAAGTGAATGAGTGTTGTTAACTAAACGTAAGTCATAGGAGTTATTTATCTACAGCTCATTACTGCTCATTTAGCTGTGTAAGCTAATGACACAAATCAGTGAAGAGAATGAGCTTCACAAGTTAACAACAGCAACAGAAGGGGTAAATCGGGCCAGCTGAGGAGAATCCAGTGGCGGGGGGGGGAGTGATGGTGGAGGCTGGGTCGACGCTGTTACTCTTGCACCTGACAATATACCACGGATGCGTCCGAGCTACTCCTTTCCTTTCCCTAGCTGGAGTAACGGGCTTTTGTACAGCCACGCTACCTCTCTTTCCTGCACAGCTACAGAGTGCTTCAAAGCCAGGGGCTTTATTTCGCGATACCTCCCATCCTCCTTCCAGGATCACTCTTGCGAAACATCTTTACTTATCACCTCTATTCTTAAGCGTTGTATAACCACTGAATACTCTAATAACATCTTTGCTTCAACCTGTATTGACCAGCATAACAGCCTAAGCCTAGCCATCCATTCCTGAAAGGCTTTGCCACGCTTGCTTCTCAAAAGATGATAAGTACTTGTACGCCGGGTCGCTGGAGCAGTGCATTAGTCTGGGATGTTGCAAGCGGTGAGCCATTCCGAAAGGCTAGCAACCACGAGAAAGTCTGTCCTCCTTCCTGTATTAAATAGGCTCGGAGCATCCTTCGCGTTGTGAGAAGGGAAACGTGCCGCACAGCAGCAGTTTGTGCGAGTATCACCACCGCAGCTAGAATACCCAACCCAGCGGTAGCGTGTTAGCATTGTGACTGGAAGCTGCAATTCCAAGACTAGAGCTGGAGTTTTCTAGCGCATAGCAGAGAAAAATATTCTGGGTTCAAACATCAGCAGCAAGTTTAAGGGCAAAGCAAGAAAGGTTTCTGCAAGTTTCTAATATGCAAATCATCCATCATGCCCTAAGGAGAAACACGCGGCATAGCATGGCTCCTTTTCTCCCCTCTCCTTGCTCTTCATGTGACCCAGCGTTACCGAGTTGAAACCGTCTGGTGACACGGGACCATTTGAGGGAAGCGGCATATTTTAAGTCCAATCCTACTACACAGTAAATGCTTTTTCTGAGCTTGGTTTCCACAGGTGCCTTGCTGGCTGTACCGCGCGTACGCACAGCCGCTAACAGAACTGTACCGACTGCAGATGGATTTGTTGCGACACCAAAAGTTGGTTATAGGACGCGCCAGACGTTTCACTGTCCTAAACCCACCCCTCTGCAGTATAACCCGCTCCAGAACATCGTGGCAATGCGTATGGTAAAATCCAGAAAAACAGACAGGGAAAACTCAAGCAACAGTACAACCAAGGAAATTCTCCTGGGAGCCTGACTCATACCAGCAAGCTCTCTCAAATCTGCTTGTTGCTGTAAAAAGCAAAGACGAATGGGATAAACCAGCGTAAACGCCCAGGGTTGAGCTTGCAGGTTTCTCTTTCTGTCCTTTCGCCTCAGTGTCTCAGAATCACGCTATTAAACGTTGCCGGCAACTCCCTCGCTGCGGTTACGTAGAGTCTACCGATACCTCGGCGCAACGCCGCTGCTGTCGCAGACCGTGGCAACAACCGCCTCAGGGAGGCAACCGAGAGAAAACCCGAGAGCGAGCCCCAAGGCCAGCCCTAACCCCACGCTGCCTCCGGCTACACCGGAGCAGGCACCACTGCGGAGCGTTGAGGGCCGGGGCTCAGGAGGAGCGGCCGGCGGGCGCCGCGGCCTTCCCGCGCTCTCCCCTTCCCCCGAGGGCCACCGGTTCCCGTCACGGAGACACCGGGGATTTGGGCCGCCGCTTCCCCCTGAGGGGCTCGGCTTCAGCCCCGGCACCGCCAGCCCCGGCACCGCCAGCCCGCTGCCCACCGCCACCCCCNGGGCATCCCCGCCCTCCTGGCCCGGGGCGGCGGGGTGCGCTGCGGCCTGCGCTCTCCTCCCCCGGTACCGCGCGGCCCCCCGGGCCTGAGCCCCGCTCGCCCTCCCCAGCCTGGCTGCTCTCCGGCAGCGCGGTCCCCCTCCCCGGGGACCCGGTCCCCCTCTCCCCGGCACCGTGCCCCGCCGTGCTCCTCCGTCCCCCTGCGGCCCGCCTTCCCCAGCGCGGAGGTGCCCCACCGGGGCCTGTCCTCCCCAGGGCCGCCTCACCTGGTCCCGTGTGCCCCTCCCCGGGCTGCCCCCCCTAGCCCCGGTGCCGTGGGGCTCCCCCCGGGGCCTGTTCCCACCTCCCTCGGTGCCCATTCGGGGTCCGTGGGGCACCCCGGGGCCTGTCCCCCCTTTCTGGGCCTCACCCGCGTTCTCGCCCTGCAGGTGGAGGATGCGCTTTCCTACCTGGACCAGGTGAAGATCCGCTTTGGCAGCGACCCCGCCACCTACAACGGCTTCTTGGAGATCATGAAAGAGTTCAAGAGCCAGAGGTAAAGCCCAGGCCCTGCGCCCCAGGGCTGCTCCGGGGAGCTCCTCAGCCTTGGCGGGGGTCCCTCAGCCTTGGCAGGGGTCTCCCCACCTTGGCAGGGGTCTCTCAGCCTTGGCGGGGGTCTTTCTGCCCGTGTGGGGTCCCCCAGCCTTCACGTCATCTTTCCACCTCCGCAGACGCCACCCTGCTGGCCTGTCCCCCAGTAGTGCAGTCGCTAGACAGTGGAGGTGGAGGCTCTCTGTCCATCATTTTCCAGAGATCAAATCCACAGGAAAAGGCAAATCTATTTTTACTTCCCGCTATGAAATGCAGATCTGGAAAATATGTGAAGAAGCTTGGGTGCAGAGCCTCTCTGGGACCTGTCAGCCCTAGAGGTGATGGCTGTCTTGCCCGTTTTGGGTAACCTGCTCCTGTCTCCTCTCTGTGGATAACACTCCCAGTTTGAGGCTGCAGCGGATGGTGGTCATTCCCTCTGCTTGGGCTAATTTCTCGGTCAGAGGTTCCCAAACTTGCTTGTGAAAAAAATTGCATCTTCATAGGCAGATGCTTCCCATACCTCTGTCATTTGCTAGGCTTAATTTGTATTTCTGAGTTGGACACAAGTAACAAGCTCTTCTCAATTTTAGCATTGACACACCTGGAGTGATCCGACGTGTTTCGCAGCTTTTCCACGAGCATCCTGACCTCATTGTAGGATTCAATGCTTTCCTCCCTCTGGGCTATAGGATAGAAATTCCAAAGAACGGGAAGTTAAGTATACAGTCACCTTTGAATAGTCAGGTAGGTTATAAAGCTCATATTCTCTAAATAAATTCTGTTATGTGTGTCACTATACACATCTCTCGCACAGGTTAGGCTATGTAGATTTATGTGTATTGGATGCTGCTGAAGTTGTGACATGGTTTTCAAAGTCTATAGTGTGTATAATGTAAATTCAAATATTTATTCTCAAACCAGTTGTTACTTTAGCTTACACAAGACTGATATTCCTGCATGAAGTGCCACTTCAACTCCAAATACTTCAGTCAGATTTGAAAACTGAAACTGTAATTGGCTTGACATGCTTGTATAGATTCTCAATACGCGCTGTGCGTAGTGACAAATTTCAAAAAGAGATCCTGGAAGAATCACATTTCCAGTCTTTCACTGAGAAACTGGGAAATGTGTTTAGGCAACAGGCAAAAAATACATGTCAGGTACTGCCATGCAATTGCTAACATCCTGCAGTGAAAGACATCTGCTGTAATACAGATGGATGCGTATTGGCCTCTGCTTCTTTTTTATTGTTGTTGTGTGGTTGTGGAGGCTGAAACAGAGCTATTACCTGAGTCCTACTGATAAATTTGTGGTTTAACTCTACTTAGTAGCAGTAAATATCTTTTAGATCTCAGTTCCCTTGGATCTCTCGGCAGCTTAGAAATTTAGCATCTTGAAGAGCCTTACGTTTTAATATATTTCTTAAAACTGACAGTTCCTCTGAAATAAAAGAGCGGTAACAGAAACTGTGTTGCTCGTTGTTTGGTACACCCTCTGAAGTGTACTGGATAAGGCAGTGACAGTCAAAAGCAGTAATGAGTCAGGGGGTTCATAAGCCAGATATGACTTGGGGGATTTTTTTTTTTTAAACTGATGGCATTAATAAACTAGGTAAGGAAATTTATTGGCTAATTAAATCTTTTTTCTTTCTTCTTCATGTGGTAATCTTTTTTAGCTAAACAGCATGAAAATCCTGATGCTAGGTTGTTGTTGAACTTGCAGCTGTGTTTCTGTACAAGTCACTGTCTTGTGTGTCTTATGCCACTAGGTGCCCTCAGAGCCTGTTCCCAGCGCTCTCCCTGGCAGCGGGCTGTTGTTGCATTACTCCCAGGAGAATTCGCACAATCACAGTGACTGCTCCGAGGAGTTTAGGCAACAGCTTCCATACAAAGAAGATAAATCCCAAATTCCTTTGGAGTCTGATTCTGTAGAGTTCAATAATGCTATCAGTTACGTCAATAAGATCAAAACACGTTTTCTTGATCATCCAGAAATTTACAGATCCTTTTTAGAAATTCTTCATACTTACCAGGTAAAAAGTCTTCCATATATGTGATTATGGGTTTGCACTGTAGCAGGTTGAGGAGTAGTTGTCAAATGAAATGTCTGCCTATTGAACAGGCTTACACAGCTCCCAAGCACTAGCCTTTGTCCGACAACTGCTTCATAGATATTCACATGAAATGACAAAAGCGTGAGAACTGTAGCAGTGTCCAGGGTCTCGGGTGTAAAGGTGTATCTGGACCTGTCTTTACTAACCTTCGGTTGATTTAGCGATACTCTGTGTGAAAGGATGCACTGGCTGCACCTTGGGCTATCTGGTAGTTATTTCGGATTTGTGTAGCATAAGGGTTTTGGCTGAGTTGATGAGTTTTCTTGCATGGTGAGGTATGTTTCTGACTCACTCTAACATCTGTCCATATCTTTTCAGAAAGAACAGCTGAACACTAAAGGCCGACCCTTTCGAGGCATGTCAGAGGAAGAAGTGTTTACCGAAGTAGCAAACCTGTTCAGGGGACAGGAGGATCTGCTTTCTGAGTTTGGACAATTCCTCCCGGAGGCTAAAAGGTCTTTGGTATGTGTACGCTTAGAACAAGGCCGAATATCGAATACTCTCTGTTTGTATGTAGAATGCATAAAGAAGCTTTAGGAAAGCAAAACACTACGGGAAAACTATTACAGCCAGCAGATGAACTTTGCTCCTCTTCGTTGTTTGGCACTTCACAGAGCAAGTGACTTAACTGCATGTTCTCTGTTCTGTTCAGGTTTATAAGTTTCTTTATTTGCACCGACCAAGAAACAAACGTTGCAGTCATTATTTATTTACTTCAGTTCACAGGAAATGGACCGTGTGAAGTGAACAGTGTCCAAAAAACCGAGCATGAGAAGAATCTGGAACACAGCAAAAAGCGATCCAGACCCCTGCTGTTGCGTCCTGTTTCTGGCCCAGCAAAGGTATCTTCCAGCAAGTAAAAACTTCAAATAGCCTGATAGTACTTGTTGTGTTTAGACAATTGCTTAGACAAAGTTGTAGAGTAGTGTCTTTGAGGTATGTAGGTGTTAGGTATGAGAAACAAGATTTCAAAGTTATTTTTAAAATAATTACTATAGAAAAAGGAAATTTTTAAAGTGTGCTTAAAGGCACATGGTAACGTGTCGAATACTAAATATGGAGATCTTCTGTACTGAGTATTGGCCCTGGAAAGGGACAATTTATAGCTGCTACAGAGAGATCTTTCTTTGGAATTCTTTCTGAAGTGATCCTTATTTGTCGTTTCTCCTTCTTAGCTGGGAGTCATTTGATAGAGATTGCTGTGGAGGACCTGACACAGCAGTGTTGGATCGCTGTTTGGGAAATACTGAGCTTCAGCCTTTGCAGAGAGCTGTTACGTGTCAGCGAAGCAGAATTTGATAGCATTTGAGTCACAACATTTTAAGGATAACTGTTTGTTCTTTTAACAGAAGAAAATGAAACTGCGAGGTACCAAAGATCTGTCAGTAGCAACAGTGGGAAAATACGGAACACTGCAAGAGTTTTCCTTCTTTGACAAGGTCAGTATTTGGCCTGTTCTCACATTCTGTGGACTTACTTTCACCACATTTCTGTGGGTATTAATTGGTTGGTTTTCTATACAGTCTATGTGTCAGCACTTAGCAATTGCCTGACTTTTCAAGTAGTAGAGAAAGACAGACCAAGAAAAGAGAAAATAGGTGGGTTTGGAAGATGAATAGAAACTGATAATTAACCTTTTCCCTAACGCTTGTCTCTTACAGACGTGTTTTTCTCTATATTCTAGTGATGTTTCCTCGTGGCACCATCTGTAGTTGCTAGATTATTGTTTGAAACGGGGCATTTTTGTGCATATTCTCTTTTTACGTTGCAATGTAGACAGAGGTTTGTCACTGTACCCACGGTTCAGACTACTTAGAATACGAACTAAATAAAAGTGGTGTTCAAGCGATCTGATCCTTTCTCTCCAAACTGTGCTTTAGGTGCGTAGGGTGCTAAAGAGCCAGGAAGTCTATGAAAATTTTCTCCGTTGCATTGCTCTTTTCAACCAGGAGTTGGTCTCTGGTTCTGAGTTGCTCCAGCTAGTTACACCATTTTTAGGGTAAGTTACTGACTGCTTTCTCCGCTGTGTCGTACTTTTTAGGTCTTACTCTGTTACTTTTTGGTAGACATTGTGAACTTTGTTACTGAAGTTTTGGATTTGACTTCAGAAATATCTCCTAGGTAGCATGCAAGAAATTGAAGGGTAATCCAAAAAGAGGAGTAATAAAATCTGAATCTTTTAACATATCTACACAGCTCTTTGGGGAGGATATTTTCCTCTGTCTGTGCATCCAGTTGAAAGCCTCACAAGCAGAAAACTACCTGATGTTATACTAAATCACAGGGGAGAGAGAATCTCATGAATGCTGGAGGGTGGTCTCTGTTCACACTCCCTGTTCTAATCTCTCTAAATGTAACACAGGTATAAACATGAAGTCTCAGAACAGAGCTGTGGAAAGGATAAATAGTTCTAGCTCTGATGGGAGCCTCTCGTGCTGTTTGGCTTCCAACAGAAGAGGGAGAGTCAGATGGCAAGGATCAGTGACTCTTCAGTCAGTTAAGGGGAGTAATTGTGAAATTGGGAAGGGAAATTCTTTTCCTGCCTCAAAAAAAAAAAAATTAAAAAAAAATCCCTAAAGTAATTCAGCAAGAATGATAACAGAGGTAAAACATCGGTGAAAGATTTCTCACTGCAATGCTAAGTTTATTTAGATTTTCTCCCTCACTTTTATGACACACATTAGCCACCCTGAAACTGTCAGAGTGAAATAACAAAACACGCTTACTTGTGTTTTTGAAGGAAATTCCCAGAACTCTTCGCACAGTTCAAGTCCTTTCTTGGTGTGAAAGAGCTTTCATTTGCTTCTCCACTGAGCGACCGATCTGGGGATGGAATGAGTCGGGAAATTGATTACGCTTCCTGCAAACGCATAGGATCAAGTTACCGGGCTCTCCCAAAAACCTATCAGCAGCCAAAGTGCAGTGGAAGAACAGCCATTTGCAAGGAGGTACTTTGGGATCAGCCTGTTCAATCCCTGAACACACGTGGCGCGTGCGTAGCTTGAAGCGGGGTAGTTAGTGCTACAGCTTCTGCGTGTGGATTCCCCTCTTTAATGCTGATTAGCCAGCTTTAACGTCACACCGGTTATTCATCCAATTTATTGAAATAAGAGTATCCACATGCATTTTACTAATTTTATCTAAACCCATCTCAAATCGTGGCTTTCACTGTAATGTCTTTTACTCTAGGTCCCTACACAACTTTATTCCTATAGTCAGAAAAGAATATTAAGTAGCCTGAAACTAATTTTCTAGCAGTGGACCCATATGGCCTTCAGAAACAGTTTTTCTTCTGAAAGAGCACTGTGAGCCCGTGTCCTAGGCACCCTTCTCGCTGAGAAGAGATATCTGCAGCATAGGTGCTCCCACCTCTCGCTGTTGTTGGCAACTCTGTCTCCTTTACTTACACTTGCTGATTACTGCAGAGCGATCTCTGTGGTTTGTGAGAGGATAGTGAAAGTGCTTTCGAGCTTTCTGATCAGGGCCCTGGCACAGTTCCACACAGACCTCTCATCTCCTGAGGAGCAGTCGTGACTTGTGAACTAGGTCTGGAACTTCCAATAGAAACTCAGGGAAGAACTGTGCAAAAATAAACCAGGGAAGTATCAGGCCCCATGAGAACAGCTCTGGGCTCGTAAGGCTCTCTTCAGTGTCATGTCTTTGCACTGTTGCAGGTGTTAAATGATACCTGGGTTTCATTTCCATCCTGGTCTGAAGACTCCACTTTTGTCAGCTCCAAGAAGACTCCTTATGAGGAGCAGTTGCACCGCTGTGAAGATGAGCGGTTTGAGGTACCTCTGCTACTGGGCTTCCTTTCTGCCTGTCTGCCGCCTCAGAAAGCAGGACAACTAGCTGTGAGGCTTTTGACTGAATTAATTGGTGGCCAGTTACTGAAAGTTCTATTAGTGTTCATTGGTTTGAGGTAGAGTTTGGTGTTTTCCACTCGCTTGGAGTCTAAGAGTCCTTCCTAGGCATGAGTCCTGTTCTAAAAAGCATGTCGCCCTCGGGAGAACTGGTGGAGGTATATTTTCCCGTAGGAAACCTTGCAGATGCTTCTTGGCTCCACCCAGTGGGGCTGGAATGCCTGTCACAAACCTGGCACCGCTGGCCTCCATTTTCCTGCTATGCGTGTTCTTACGCTGTGTCTTTTGTGAACTCTTCACAGTTGGATGTTGTCTTGGAGACCAATTTAGCCACAATACGTGTGCTGGAGAGCGTGCAGAAAAAACTGTCACGACTGACTCAAGAGGATCAGGAGAAATTTCGACTGGATGATTGCTTGGGAGGAACATCAGAAGTGATCCAGCGCAGGGCCATCTATCGCATCTATGGTGATAAAGCACCAGAGATCATTGAAAGTCTTAAGAAAAACCCAGTTACTGCAGTTCCTGTTGTTCTTAAGAGGTAATTCTCATTCTCCTGTGTTCACCTGGGTTCTTTAAGAAACCAGTACAGAATTTTCAAAGTATTTTTAAACAACTGTTTTCTGTAGGTGTTGTTTCAAAGGATAACTCTTCTTCAGCGGTGGTGCTTTTTTTTTTTTTTAATTTATCTATTGCATCCAGGAATGCTGAAAAGTTTTTGGTGCATCACGGTTGGCTCCATTAAAAAATGCTTTGTGTGTATCTCTGTGGTTATCATTTTGAACTGAAGTAGATTATACATCTATGCAGATTGAAAGCAAAAGAGGAGGAATGGCGGGAGGCCCAGCAGGGCTTCAACAAAATTTGGCGGGAGCAGTATGAGAAAGCCTACTTGAAGTCCCTTGACCACCAGGCCGTCAACTTCAAACAAAATGACACCAAAGCTTTGCGCTCCAAGAGCTTGCTGAATGAAATTGAGAGTGTCTACGATGAGGTGCGTATGCTAGTAAAGAATCTGTCCTGTATGTCCTTCATTTATAGCATCATCTAGATGTTCTACGTAGCACCTGGGACCTTGTTGAAGTGGTAGTGCTCTGAAGAGTTCTCAGTCAAAAATGACTGTCCCAAGCATAGCGTTAATACTGGCTTATTTCTTCTGGCAGGAATGGCTCTTGAGCATGGATTGGAAGGATCTTTATCTATTTGTCTCTTGATTGCAGCATCAGGAGCAGCATTCAGAGGGGAGAAGTTCGTCCACAAACGAGCCTCATCTTATCTTTATCTATGAAGATAAGCAGATTTTGGAAGATGCAGCGTCTCTTATCAGCTATTATGTAAAAAGGCAGCCTACTATCCAAAAGGAGGATCAAGCAACCATCCGGCAGATAGTGCATCACTTCATACCTGAGCTGTTTTTCTCTCAGCCCCCTGAGCACAGTATTTCTGAAGAATCAACAGATGAGGATAGAGAAAACCATCAGGGGCAGAACCTGGATACTCCTGAGCTGCGGAAAAAACACGTGCCTGGGCCTCCAAGTAGTCCTTTGGAGGCGAAAGCAACCTTCTGTGATGTTACAGCTGCTGAGCCCCACAACACTCTGGATGATGTTTACAGTCTATTCTTTGTCAATAATAATTGGTATTTCTTCCTCCGCCTTCACCAGACTCTGTGCTCAAGGCTCCTAAAGATTTATCGTCAAGCTCAGAAGCAGCTTCTAGAATATCGGACTGAAAAAGAGAGAGAGAAACTCCTTTGTGAGGGAAGAAAAGAAAAAACCAATGATCCGGCCATGGAACTAAGACTGAAGCAACCAAGTAAGAATAATCCGGGACGTAGTCCGTTCTTAATGCTCTGGTTGCTAGTGCTCGACTGTATATATCTGAGTAACTGCGACCAGCAGGCAAGTCTGTAAGGAATGTAGAGGTGCAAATCTCCACTATTTCTGTGATTTGTGGATACGGCTAATTTAACAGGATAGCTACTTTGTAATTTAGCTCCTGAGGGCTCTTAGGCGTAGTTCATAGAGACTTCACGCAAGCCCAGTGTGGTCAAGCTGTTCTCATTGTAGTAATCTGTTACTTTGACTTAAAGCGTACATGGCTCCAGGATGAAGCAGTTAACTACACAAGGCAGTCATGGAAGTGCAGGAGATAAAACTGTTACAGTCTGGCAGCGCTCCTTACAGAACACTGTCTGTAAGCATGTTCTCAATACTGAATGTCATGGTTCTGGAGCAGTGCTGTCCCTCGTATCTCTTGACTTCACGCTGCCTGTTACATGCGTTAAGTGACTGCACTTCTCCCCTGCCCAGGTGAGGTGGAACTGGAGGAGTACTACCCTGCGTTCCTGGATATGGTGAGGAGTCTGCTGGATGGGAATATTGACCCAACGCAGTACGAGGACACTCTGAGGGAGATGTTCACTATCCATGCCTATATTGGCTTTACTATGGACAAACTGGTGCAGAATATTGTCCGCCAGGTAACTAATTTGATGGCTGTGCTGTGCGTTTGGGGGGCTGCCCATCTCCCTTCTGTAGACAGATAGGTTTCTCACAGTGCTCTGTAATGCAAGGGCTCACTAAACTTAAAGCAAATTCATAGAAAAGTTACATATGTAGGGGAAGCACTCTAACAGAAGTGCAGGGCGATAGTTGAGCTTTAGTACAGGGGCCGCCTTAGGTGATTTACTCTTCCTGGCCATTTCCAACATTTTTTGAGTTCCAGTCTTTTCAAAATTTTGCCATTCCCAAAATACATCTAAGGCAAAAAAAAAACCCCCAAAACCCAAAACCTCCAGTCCTTTTTACTCAGATCTGTCTTCTAATTGTAGTTTTCTTACAGTTAAGGCACACCAGCCCCTCACTCTTCTTTGTTCCTTTTATTGCAAAGTAATGAAAAAGAGAGTGAAATGTGTGAAGTCTCTGGAGTTAAAACTTTGCTGCTTCATCTGAGGTGTGATGCCATGCTGAGTTTTACGCTCCTTTCATAACACACTAGAGTTAACTCTTAGCCCAGACTTGCTGACTGAATTCCCCCTTTTTTAATGGAAGCTTCACCATCTAGTGAGCGATGACATCTGCTTGAAGGTTGTTGAGCTCTACTTGAACGAAAGGAAGCGAGGTGCTGCTGGAGGTAACTTATCCTCTAGGTGTGTCCGGGCAGCAAAGGAGACCAGCTATCAGTGGAAGGCTGAACGTTGCATGGCGGATGAGAACTGTTTCAAGGTAAGAACTTGCAGCCAGGGAGCTTCCTAAAGTGACTCTGGCACTTTACCTGGGAGAAATGAGTTTGGAAGCTCCAAGGCCACAGTGGTGAGAGAGCGCAATAAGGAGAGAAGGTACCAAAAGGAGAGCATGGACAGTAAAGTGAGATACTGGCTCACTGAAAAGCCCTGCTGCTTACTTCTCTCCTAGCTTACATTTTGTTGTCCAAATGACTTGTGAATATATAGCATTTTATTGTGAACCGATGTGGCTAATACCTTGTGCCTGTAACTTTATTACAGGTAATGTTTCTTCAGCGGAAAGGACAGGTGATCATGACCATTGAGCTTCTGGATACAGAAGAAACCCAGACAGAAGATCCTGTGGAGGTCCAGGTAATATCACAGTGACCATGGAGTCTGCTGTACCACAGACAAAGCAGATGTCTAAGAACGCTTTACCCGCTTTCTTGTTCCAAACTGTGAGACTTTGCCAGGAGGAGAAGTTTACCTGGGGAAGTGGGAAAATTACATGTGGGGCTGTGGTCATTGACAGAAATGGGTATGTTAGCAGAAGAGTTTATATAATATAAATCAGCTTGCGGTTGAGCGAGATACCAGCAGCCTGGAAGTAAACTGGTTCTTTGTAACGGTGTTCGGCTTGATGAGAGCGAAATCTGACTTGAAGTTGGCCTTTCTTGTGTAGCACCTGGCTAACTACATGGAGCAGTACGTCGGGGTAGAAGGAGCTCCAAACAACCAGAATGATGGCTTCTTACTGAAACCGGTCTTTCTGCAAAGGTGAGAGCGCTCCCTCTCCTGAGTCACACCTGCAGCAGCTGGTACTGCTTCCTCTCTGCATATGCGGCAGCGGTTTTAGGTGATGTGCCATACAAGCAATGCTAGGGAAATGCAGTCATCCTTGAGGCCCAAAGGGGCTGCTGTAGTCCAGTGCACGGCATAAGAATGCTGAAGAAAAAAATTATGATCACTGCACTGAGGTTTGTTCATGAAACTGTGTAGAAAAGAGTGGGACTGTCTAAGCAGTCCCTTTGGGGAGGAGTTTGGTTTGTTCACTAAATATCTGTCAGTGTATGGAGGAGGAAGATCCTAGAGAAAGTCTGAAAACTAAATGTGGACATACAAATTTCATACTTGTGCTGTCAGCTCTGCTAACTTAAGAGAACAGATAACCATATGTGACACATGCTTCGTAATCCTTGTGTTGTTCTAGAAACCTAAAAAAGTTTCGCAAGTGGCAATGTAAGCAGGTGAGAGCTCTGCGCAGCGAAGTGAAGAGCTCCTGGAAGAGGCTGATTGGGGTGGAAAGTGCCTGCAACGTGGACTGCCGCTTCAAGCTCAACACCCACAAAATGATGTTCATCATGAACTCGGAGGATTACATGTACAGGCGGGGAGCTCTCTGCCGAGCCAAGCAGGTGCATCTCCTATTACTCTCTCTGCAGCTCGGGCACTAGCAGAGGTTGAGGATGTGAGCCAAAAGACAGGTACCGATAAGAAGTCTTGTGGCTGAATTCCTGCAAACTACACCCAGAAGTTACTGCTCTGTGTTGGATGAAACATGGAGGAGAGCTGGTAAATGCTCTGTACTTTGGTTTAGTTTAGCAGCCTTTACTTTACTGTGCAAATTTTAAGGGGGAGTGGCAAACATTAAGAAATAGAGATCTTTAAATGCAGGTATGCGGTTTCCTGGTTTACTCTTTGTGTTGTGTTGTAAAGCATGCACATCTCAGACACACACAGAGGCGAAGGTTTTGGCTTCTCCCCCAGAAACCTCTCGGTGATCTTTACTGTCCTGCTTTCAGGTACAGCCAATGGTGCTGCTAAAGCATCACCAGCAGTTTGAAGAGTGGCACAATAGGTGGCTAGAAGAGAACGTGACCATGGAGGCAGTTGATGTAGTTCAAGACTGGCTAATGGGAGACGAAGACGAGGAGATGGTGCCCTGCAAAACAACTTGTGAGACGGTGAATGTCCATGGGGTCCCAGTGAACAGATACAGAGTTCAGTACAGTCGCCGTCCAGCTTCACCGTGAGCAGAGACTTGTTCCTGGGACCACGACAAGTAGGAGCGTTGCTGGTGAAACACATTTACTCTGAGAATAGTGGTGGGAATGCAATATATGTATTAATGATATTTATCCAAACAGCATTTTACTTTGGATTATGATGTATTTTCCATATGGCATAGACTTGTCTCCTTGCAGTGTAATCCTCCAGCCATCACGAAGAGACTTTTAAAAGCTTTATGGGAAGAGGGCTCTTGGCATTGCCACACACTTTTTAGTAGTTTCCTAGCTTTAGGCCACTGCTGACCAGCCAACACTGGAAGGCTGAGTGAGGGAGTCAGGCTCTGGGCGAACTACCACTAGTGGCTTTGTTGGAGAGATGGAGCTGGCCTGGTGTTTGAGCAGATGCTGGCAGCTGCTTCCACTTTGAAGGGTTTAACATTCCCCATCTTCCTGAATTGATGCCGTCTTGGAGCCTGCAGAACTCTTCAGTGTAACCTCTGAGTGCCCGCGGGGCTGAGAGCACCCGGCACAGATTGCTAGCCCCGCTGTGGGCTGCTTCGTTATCTATGTGTACTAATAAGGCAACGAATGCAGCGCTTGATACTGGTGCTCTGGTGAGAAAAATGCCAAAACTCAGAGAAGGGTGAACGGCGTACTAAGCGCTCTAACTCTCACTCATCAAACTAAGTATTTTGGAGCATGAACTAAGGGGAAGAAACTCGCTGAGCTGCAGTGCTAGGCAAGAGAGCATTTTGCGGCGCAGGACGGCCTAGGCCCATCAGCCACCGCCCCGCAGATGGGCACCGGATCCCGTGTTGTTGCTTTGTGAACTTGCGGCCTGCTGCAGACTCTGCCTTCTCGGATCGGGAGCTGCTTGGAGCGTGTGCGTGGGGAGGAATATCCATTGCGAGGTCTGGCCTATTTTTTTTTTTCTTTTTTTTCTTTTTTTTT
>VZTL01060096.1:107273-134162 GCA_013400535.1 Scopus umbretta
TTTTTTTTTTTTGTACTTTGCATGTTAATTGGCAGCCTCTGGAGACTGCGTTCTCAGGCGCTTCGCTTTCCTTCTGCATGCCCGGACTCCCTGGTTCTGCTGGGTTGTACCACTTAAATACCATCGCTGGATGGAGCTCTCGCAGCACAGTGTTTGCGCTGGGGCTGAGGTTTGTCCCAGATACTTTGCTGTTTCTGCTGGGTCAGCACAGATGCTGTATTTGCAGTGACACATGGATATCCGTGATGGGTGGTGTTGGATCCGGCCGCAACCATCGTAGACAAGCTTTCCCATGGAACTGTCTGTACTTCTATCTAAGCTTTTTTTGCAATGAAACCTAACAAAAAAACCTAGCCCGCCCCATGCAGAACACTATGTCAATAGTCTGACTTAATCTATTGAAAAATCAAGAAAATTGAGTTGTGCCTGTCCTGCAACCCCACTGTGACTTCACTCTTGTTTTTCAGGGGCCAAGGGCAAGCACACTGTCCATGGAGTGTATTACAAACATAATGTCACGAGGCAGGTCCAGCCTCCTCTCAGCTCTGCTTCCAACTTTTTCCTGGCTTTGGGGGGAATAACCCCCCTCACCCCGATATTTTCTGTGGCTTTGATTTTTAGGTTATAATTTCTGCCAGACCTAAGAGGCAGCCCGTAGGATTTGTCCTGGGTTATTTCCACTGTACAACATTTGGTTTTGCAATTGTCTCACTTGACAGTAGAAAAATTGGCCTTTGGGGTACGTTTAATAGAAAACTGTACTGACTCTTTGTCTTTTTTGCAAAATAATCTCTAGGAGGGAAGGAGGGAGGCCAGTCTCTGGCATTCATGGCCACTTGCACAACCACTGCCAGCAGAGGACTTTTCATCAAGAACTCATGTTCTCGTTGTCTGGGTCTCTGTTAAATTTTGGTGACTGAAATGATCCGAAGGTTCTTCCCCTGCTCTTGTTGCAGTAAGTGATAAAAGATGCTGACCACGTAGCTCTGTGAGGGCTGGGTGGAGGAGCAGGGGGACAAGCCCCGTGCAAAGCACAGTATCCCCCTTTTGCTTCCAGACAGCTCAACAAAATACACCTCAGTCCTGTTCACCTCTCCGCTGTCTTCCAGTGGAGATGACAACTGTGCCAAATTTTATGGTTTTATGATACAAAAATGTTTACTAGAAAATAGGTTGTAACTCGTGGCTTAAAATGCATTTGATTCCAAGCGTACCAGGGTGTAGGAGGGTAACGCACCTGTGCACCGTCCTGTTCCATCTCCCCATTTTTAAGTGTACTTCAGGTATTTTTAAGCATCCTTATTTTGTAAACCTTAATTTATAATCTGAACAGATTACATAAGACTTTCGCCCTTTACAGTGCTATTGTCTCAAAAATGATAGTAGCAAACGATGTGAACGGAGTAAGCGGGCAGTGCAGGTTTGAGAGTGGCTTGCTAATGTCCAAGAGTTGAAGCTCGACCGCTGTGTATCTGCTAGCGCGACCTTGATTCAAGAGTTTGTTCTTCCATTTTTTTGAAGGATCTTTGCTTTTGGGCTTGTAATTGCTTTGCCAGCTCTTTGAATGTAGTTTTTTTTTATATTTATTTGCACATTCAAGTAAAATAAAATATTGATTTTAAAAGTCTGCAGCTCTCACTGTTTTAAATTTGTTTTAAATTAAATTGAACTTTCTGGCAATCCCCAGAATTGATTGTCTTGCACCTGAAACTGAATTTTAAATGGTAGAAAAATGCCATTGAAAAGTTGGATGAACTTCCCTTCAAGCGGTTGCAAGACAGGCTGCAGGATGTAATGCTGTAGATGTGTGCCGACTTACTCCCAGTGGGCCAGCGGGCAGCAAATGTTTATCCTGAACCCCACGGAGAAGTTAGTGCACGGTAAGCACGGGTAAGCTAGCGCACGAGCTAACGTAGAAGGGAAATCAGGTTCCCGCAAGTAGCGCGCAACAGGAGACGCCGCGCAGGAGGACGGCGCCTGCGGCTCTGCACCTCTCCGTGTGCTGCCGAGACCTTGGAGCGAAGGCCGGCGGCTGGGCGGCAGCCCGGGAGTCCATGGGGTGGCACGGTTGCTCCACGCAGAGCTAGGTTTCAGAAGCAAACATTGCGTAGTGCCAGCACAGCGTAGCTTTTTTGCAGGTTGGTTTATTTCTAGCAGCACCTTTGCCGTGAGGGGTGTGGCGAAGAAATACGGTCCAGGCCTGGCCCCCAAGTGCTCGCACGCTAAATACAACAGCCACTCAAGAAAAGTGACTGATTCCAGTTCCGAAATCTATAAGCACATCTGCTACAGGTTAAGCCAATAACAACTGCAACCACGAAAATAACCCTCCACCCGCCTTTCCCTCCCCAAATTCCTGGGTAATAACATGTTTAACTGTGCTCCCTGTGAGCTCCGCACAACAAATGACTGTGTAGGTTTTGCAAATTAAGCTGTAGTGATGTGACCCAGATCTGATAGGAGTTTCCTTTACATCATTTTCAACACTTCCGTTGCCATAACAAAAGGCAACTCTGCTTTCTGTGCAGCATATTACTCGCTCACAGGGCAACAAACTTGTTCTCCTAATAACAATCCTCGGATGCATAAATTGCATGGAATCATTTGATTAAAATGACGGTACTGGTGTCTCGGAGGACACAGTCCACTTTATACAAGTCTTCTCGCAGAGATCTTGGACTTCTCACAACGAGGATGTTCCCCGTGCTCAAGGGGAGGGACAGCCAGCTCTGACATCACCCGAGAGCAGTTGGAGATCTCAGCGAGTGGCCAGCTTTGGCAACGACAAAGAAAGACAGCTTAAAAATAGCTTTCAGGTTTGCAGGATGGAGTAAGAATTAATGGTTTTCTAAAGTAAATTAAGAATTCGTTTTAAAGTTTACTTACATAAATTTAATAAATGTTATATGTAATTAATAAATATGTGTTGATTCTTAACTAAATTAAGAAGTAATACCTGAATGATTACCTGAATTCAGTCTTCCATATTTCAGGATGTGGTTTTTTTACACATTTCCCTGTCCCAGTGATGCACAGAGCGCCAGACGGGGCTGCAAACCAGTGAGAGGTAGTCTAGAAGTATGTGTGTAAACATGACTTGAGTTTTTCTTCACGGTTTAGCCATTCCTCTGCATTAGAACTAAGTAACTCCACCTTAATGAAACCAGAGGTACACTCTGCCTTCCACTCATCAAAATTAAAGACTAAATTAAAGTCTAGGAATGCTACACTGTACCTGTGCTAAAGGATGTATCCAAAAAGAATCATCCGAGACCCAGTGCTGGACACTCATCTGTATCGAGCAAGGTAGCGCCTACCCCAGTGTCATTATCTTGCTGAGAAAGGACTGAAAGAAGCTATTCCAGACCATCTAGTGAGTTGTAGTGATGCTAATAAGATTCAGATATTTCTGAAAAATGGCTTCATGTGGACTTCCTGCACTCTGAAGTGAAAACTACAAGCAAGCGGAAGAGTACCTGTCTTCCCGAAAGTGCTACACCAACGTAAGGCTTACAAGCAGCGAGGAGAATGTGAGCACAAAAGGTATGGCCTGACCAAGGGAAAAGGTTGGGTGGGATCCCAGTGAAACAGGAGAACTGTGCAACAAGCAGAAGAGGAGAGAAGCAGGGAGACTCCCCGGAGCTGTGGAGAGCCTCAGGGTGATGGTAAGAGACCTGACGAAGTGAGAGGAAGCAGAGCTGGTGTGATGGCAAAGCCAGGAAGAGTGCCCAAGCCACAAAGTCCTCTTGTACGTGCCAGAGCCTGCAAAAACAAACCTGGGGTGGGGGGATCCCGGTTCAAAGGACCACCATTTCTATTTCAACAGTTGGTGGAAGTTTTCTGTGCCTTGTGGTTCTGAGAAGGCTCAACGCTTGCACACCCAGCGGCTGGGAAAGGCAGGGCCAGCGTTGCATTCATGGAAAATGTGAGGTTGTGCTGACACTGGTGGAAATGCTTTATGCTGCTGGCGCTCAGGCAGAGCTGCTGCCGCCATGGGCAGCTGCTTCTCGCGTCTGCATCGCAAATGAGAGCTCAGCCTGGGGCAGGTATTTGCTGCGCTAACATTTCGGTCTTCACACCTGCTGGCTTGCAGCTGAAGAACTCTCTGGAGCTGCTGGAACAGAGCAGAAATAGCAAGCCCCGTTATTTGCCTACCAAAGGTTTGCTCTTCCAAGCCTTAAAGATATATGGGACAGGCCAGGTGGTGGCTGTACCCTCCCTCTGAGCTTTAAAATCCCAAGCCTGTTTTCCAGCATTACATCTTTTAGGTTCAGAGCCATGGAATAAAAGAGCAGCTTCTCCCAGGAGATGATCTATTGCACAACGAATTACTTTAAAACCAAATTGCTACCCCACAGGGCAGGGATCACACGACTTAAAGAGATGTTAACAAGCCGTGACAAACCTCTGGCATTAGAATTTTCAAGCAAGCTGTTCTGCATCTAAAGCAGTCACTAAAGATCACACAGCATCTGAAAAATGAAGGATACAGCAATGAGTAACCTCTCTCTGCTCCACTCCAGAGACCTGGCCATGGGAAGCAGGGCTGCGATTTGCACACTATCTGAACCTGATTATGGCTAATTTTTTGCATACAGAGCATGGAAAGGATCCTGACTGAGGCATGGAAAATATGTGGCCACATGAGTCATTCTGTAATGGTTCATAAATCCTGAGAGAATCACAAAAGCAAAACATCTAACATTGCATCTTCTCTGTCCCTGCCAGTGGAACTCCACCTCTCGACACGCTCGGCACAAGGATATGGGAATATGGTGAAAGCAAAGGAAATAGGATCATTTTCTCCTTGGAATAGAAGAATCTCATCAAACAGCAGCCAGGCTCAGATTTGCAACCTTCACAGAAGAGGCCATTCATAAGCTGAGGAGAAAGAAATGAACTACTCCTCAGGTTGCCAAACCAAATTTACAGTTCCTACTGCCCGGACTCCAGCTTCTGTCTTGACTCCCTCGCAGAGCCAGGCAGGGGACTGGAGAGCAAAAGCCTACAAACCAGCAGCCTCTGCAGCTACGAGCTCCTGCCTACCCGCTTGATGACCACTGGGGAAGTGGTCACGCTGGGGCTCTTACACAGGCACTAGGAGAGGATTTGGGACCTTCCCAGCAATGCTGTGCAAGACAGAGCATGGAAGGGACTTACACTCTCAAGGTGTTAGAGAAGGGGGCACCAAGCAGCAAAGGCTCTTAAAGGTTCAGGTAACATCTGCCAGTCCCTCTTACAACATGATGTGAGTCGTCTTCTCCATACAGCCAGCAGGTACGTGGCAGCAGCATGCCGCTGCTCCAAGCTGTTAGCTGAGCGCTCAACCCTCTTGGGGGCTTACTGGGTGGAGACTGCACATCTCTGGAAAACACAGCTCTTCTTGGGCAAGAGTGACTGCAATTCACCATTATCTACCCAACAGCAGAGACTTCCTGTGCACCCTTGTCAGGCCCCTTTCCTGCTTGGATGGAGCTGCTCTCCCTGTTCCTGGTAGTTTATCAGCGGAAGCACAGTGCCTCCTTCAAGCCGTGAGACCTTGCCACTTACCGTTTGTATGTTATGGCACTCCAGGTTGGTGCTAGTGCTGATACTTTCAAATGCAAATAGCTCCGACCTGCAGGACTTTTGATCAACCTCTGCAGCGACATCAAGAAGGAAGGTGCAGGAGCTCTGTCCCCTGTTTAGCCAGGGAGCAAGAGCAGAAATAAAGAAACAAGAGAACTCTGAAAGGCCCAGCCTGATGTGGGGACTGCAGGGCAGACACTAAAAACCCTCAACTCCCACAAGATGAGGCCTGCAAGGGCCCTGTGTAATCCCTGGGAGCTGGGGAGATTTCTTTGGATCTGCAACTCTTCTGCACTTCATTTATGTTTCTGTGAGGGGATGATATCTTCTCAGTTTGCACTACCAGAAAAGCATTTTGAATCAGGGTGTGGGGAAAGACCTCAAATCTCACACAGAGCCACTTGGGTCTCTCTCGAGTGGAAGGATGCTTGCCAGAGGAGGTCAGAAGTTCAGCTTACACTCTAAACCAAATTCAAACTGCATCGAATCTGAGCACATTTGCTATTTCCAGGAATATTCTGGAGCAGGAAGGAGGCCCAAATGAGTCACTCGAGCCATTTTCTAGTTCTGACAATGAAGTACGGCCCCAATATACCATGGATCTGGATACCCACACCCCTCCCAGTCCTACGTCTGACACCGGAGCTGAGTCTCTGCTTGGGCAACACGTACTCGTGCATGTCGTGACAGCCCCCATATGCCTCATTCTTCACAGGATAAGCCTGGTGCTTCCGTGAGTTAAGGACTAGCAGAAGGAAATGCGTAAGCAGGATCCCTACTACTGCCTTTCCCACACAGCTCTGAGCACAGCAGTGCACTGTTGGATCCTGCACCGGAATGGAGACCCTCAGGAGCAGACGGCTGTCACACAGGCTCGTGCTGTGCTGCACCTTTTGGGGACTCTGCCTGGCCTCTCCAGACTATGATGGTGAGTGTGTATCTTTGGGTGAAAAATTGCTGCTTCTTAAAGTACTGGATACTTGGTATCTTTATAAGATCCCTGAAAACTCATTTTTGTAAAGCTATCACATGGGAGCGCCATCTAATTGAGCTTCGTGCATACTCTAGTTGAAGCAGGAGGTGATAGGAGGTGATATGGGAGAAAGAAACTGGGCTGGAAGAAACTAGAAAGAGAAAGAAAAGTAAGAGAAGTAAAACAGAGAGCACTTGAAACCAAAATCTTTAGCTAAAAGTTAGACTCCCACAGCCGTGACTTCACCCTGGAGTGGCCCCAGATCTTCGGATTCTTTTGAAAGCTGGGCAGAGGAGTTGCTCTCTGGTTTCCCAGGCCTGCTGACAGTTGTACAACTATCAGCAATCTAGCGATCATTTGTGAGCTGTGGGAAGCCACACGACAGAGGAATCGTGTACATTTTCAGTAAGGTTGCTGATGGTTACGCCTGCACACCTACTTCTGCTCGCCAGCTTTTTGTGTCCATCGCACAACAGCGTTTTACAGAATACTCCCACTTCTAGGGGCCCCAACATAAAATGCAAAACCATACCCTTTGGGGTAAGCGCTCTGTGTGCAGCCTGCTCTGCAAAGTACAAGGGCAACTGCACAAACAGCAAGTAACAGGCTGTGTTTCTCTGACAGATTACTCTCAGAACAGCACCAACGAGCAGGTAACGACACCGGAGATCGCACTGTGTCCCCGAGCCATCCCTGGGGAAAAGGCAACCATAAACAATGTCACCTACCTGTGGATACATGAGGCCACACGCTCTCAGCTGGGCAGCGTGGTCACAGTGCGGCTCATCCCCTGCCTCTACACCCTTGTCTTCCTGGTGGGGCTGCCTTCAAACGGGCTGGCCCTGTGGGTCCTGGCTACCAGGGCTGAGAAGCTGACCTCCACTGTCTTTCTGATGAACTTGGCTGCAGCAGACCTGCTGCTCGTGTTGGTGCTGCCCTTCAAGATTTTCTACTATTTCCTGGGGAACAACTGGCCCTTTGGGGAGGGCCTGTGCCGGCTCACCACAGCTTTCTTCTATGGGAACATGTACTGCTCAGTGCTGCTGCTGACATGCATCAGCGTCGACCGCTACCTGGCTGTGGTGCATCCTTTCTTTTCACGTTCTTTCCGCACCCCTGCCTTTGCTGCCTGCACCTGCACTGCCATCTGGCTCTGTGCTGCCATCCTCACCCTGCCCCTGACTCTGCAGCAGCAGTCATATCCCCTGTATGGAGCAGATGTCACTCTCTGCCATGATGTTCTCCCCAGGCACGAGGATGACAGGTATTACTTCTACTACTTCGTCTGCCTGATCGCCTGTGCTTTTCTTGCTCCTCTGGTGGTGATGCTGTTCAGCTACTGCTCAGTATTGCGAGCTCTCCTGCACAGTGGGAAGCGGTATTCCTACTCTATGAAGCTCACAGCTCTTGTGCTGTTCACGCTTGTGGCCTTCTACGCACCCAGCAATGTTCTCCTCCTTGTTCATTACTCCAACTATAACTCCAAGCTGCATGGCAACCTGTATATCAGCTACATGGTGAGCCTGGCCATCAGTACCTTTAACAGCTGTGCTGATCCCTTTGTCTACTACTATGTTTCTGAAGACTTCCGGGATAAGGTGAGGAGGAGATTCCTCTGGCACAGAAAACAAAACTCCACATCCCTAAAAACCTCCAAGGAAACACTCCCTCAAAAAAGTTCCAAAGATTAACTGGTGTAAGCCTCCATCCCAGCTCCCTGCTCCCAAGGCACTCATGATATATATTGGGGATAAGATGACGACAGTACTGGGATCCCGCAAGTTTCATCCAGAGCAGCAAGCAGTCCTTCCCAGGAGAGAAGCCCTTTCTCCTGTCTGCATAGCTAAAACTGAATAAACCTGGACCACAGGATTCCTTGAGAGGTGTGGAGTTCAGCCACGATGTGGAGTGCTCAACATGTATAGATCTGTTACTGGGACACTGCATGCAACTTCTCATCTGGTCACATATTGCCAGGGATGCTCTTGCCAATATACCTAGGTCTGGTTTTCCTAACACGTCTCGGCAGATCAATTGTATTTATGTTCTATTTCTTTTTCTGCTACTGACTCGCTTGCTGTCCTTGAACGCATATTCTCTTCACCTAAAACTGAAAAAGTACAGGCGCTTGCAAAACCAAATTTCTAAACATTTCAAAAAGTAGTAGGAGGTACCTATGTAAAAGGTACTCTCCTGAACTAAAATACTCTGTCCAGAGAATGTAGACCACTGGCTTTTCTAGCAAATACATTCTTGGCTTGATTAGTAAGCAACACCCTAGGAATGTTAGTCCATTGTTGGTAACAGGAGTAAAAATCCCATTCGCTAATACCTATTTTTGCAAATGACCCTCGGCATCTATAATTTCTGGCAAATATTGTATTAACAGATTTTTTTAAAAAAGTTTTGTCTTTTGAAGGGAAATATTAAAGAAGGAATTGACAAAACCCTCGCTGTAGAATGCCACACTTCTTTTGTGTAAAGTCACACACAATCAAGAGCTGTCTCTTATGACACAGGTGACCAAGCTTGTTGCTTATTGGAACCTGTTGCAAATATGACAAAATGCAGCCAGCTCATATCTCAGACACAACTCGGTCATATCCCAGTAAGGAGCAAGGTAGAAAATGAGCGATAAACCTCCTTAGGGTTCCTGAATTCTTTAGTTTTACTGGTACAGACTTGACTTCTGTCCTCACCTATGATCAAACGAACTTACAGCCTACAATGTGAAGAAGAGGCGGCAGACAAGATTGTCTTAAAACCAGTTTTTAATAAAATATTTATAAGAATCTAAACCAAACCCTTTTGTGGACTCAGACTTGCTAAGATTTGTGTGAACAAAACAAAAACCATCATCGAACTGTTTGCGTGTACATGTATATGTGGGGGCGAAATGCAGGTGGAAAAACTAGAGCCTAGCTCCTCCGGGTGCAGCACTGCATGTGCAGAGGATGTGCCAGCTCCTGAACACAGGAGAGCTGGTGTAGCCAGGGCTATTGCCACTCAGCCAGAAATAGCAAGTACTAAAAAAACAAACAAACAAACAAAAAACCCCAAACCCTACCCCAAAACCCAAACTGAGCTGAGGTTTTCCAAATAGATTATCTATTCACAATAATGAAAACCAGGTTGTTGTGCATTAAATGTCAATAGCCGACGTCAGCAAAGCAAGTGCTGTTGTTTCAATGATGTTCTTCAAGCAAGCTGAACATTCTTCTGGTATTTGTTTTCTACCGAGGCTGACTAAAAAGAAGGGAAAGAGGCAAGACCAAAACACTGGGACAAGAAAGAACAAGGGAACTATTGCTTTAAAATAAATACCATGGTAATGATTACTCTGCATAATGTACACTTACAAATATATAAATATTAATTTCATTGAAAGGATTGCAAGCAAAAATCACTGATAACTAGCACTGCTGCAGCTATTCAGCAACATAACTTGATGTAAGTAGGAATCTCTGTGTCTTACAAACCCACTGGCACTTTTCTCCTTTTGCGATGAGGGACCATCAGAGAAAGGAAAGGAGAAGCATCTCTCTGACAGAGGGAGGCAAATGTCTCTAAGCCAGAAACAATTCAAAGCCCAAAGCAGCAGCAGCAGCTCTGCTGTCCTTGCTGGCTTTCCACCACTGAGTTGGTCTCTTCCTTGGTGAGAAAAATCAATCCCTTCTCTCCAAACTATGATGGGCTGGTCTTCACAAAGTTGGAGCCTGAGTTTTCAGTGCTGAGATGTCCTTGTGTTCTCAGGGACGCAAGTGTGACTGATAAGCTTCAGAGTCAGGACTGGGCCAAAGCCTTTGAATAACATTGAGTCTGATAAGGCTATGCTGTGTTGAGTGGTTCTCCTGGACCTAGTCCTAAAGAGTTTATGTATTCCAAGCAGGATTTTGAAGAACGGAGGAAAAATAATCTAGGAATTTTTTTTCCTCGATAAGAATTAATGATGATTACATGATACAGGAACAACAAATCTGGGACAGGGGAAAGCTACGGACAGGGGGACCATCAGCTGGGGTGGAGAAGAGGGCAGAGACCTGCTCCTTCACTCCTATGATAGGGGAGAAAAAGCAATTACACTTGTGTAACTGCAGGTTCCTTTATTCAATTCCTTAAATAAAAGGACTTTTTTTTTTTCTTTAACTACAGAAATGAGCTAGCTTGGTATGGTAAGACTGGGGGAAGGCAGAGGCTGCCAAGAGCAGATGGACTAGTGATTTCCCTGAAAGTGCCAAAGCTGTGAAGCAGCACTCAAGGTGAAGTCAAGCTCCAGGATCCAGAAACCCTGGCACATTACCTCACACACGCTGTCCTTTTCCAGCTGTCTCTGTTTAAGGACTCGAAGGCTGCTCTGCCTTTGCCTTCTGAGGGTCCAGGTCTCTCTGGCTTTTCTTCTAGTTGTAAAACAGAAGCAAGACTCCTCTGCCCCAAACAGGTGAGTGCAACGGCACACAGAGACCCCACAGAACAAGGCCATGATTGATGGGCTGGCACCACCATGAGGAAATATTTAGCTGGCAGCAATGAGGAGATGTCTGCATCTTGAATTAGTACATTACATGTACCAAAGCCTGAGGGAAGTGAAGAAAGTCAGGTTTAATACTTGGCTGAAACGCCCTAACTTCATCTCCTTGTCCCCAGCGGTGATGCTGTCTGACTGCCCAAGGATCTACGAGAGGACCAAGCAATATTATAAAATGACTTCAGATATCTATCCAAAGGTATACATTGGACAAGACAAGGAAACTAAAGCCAGAAAGGGACAGAGGATAGGAGGCTGAAGAACCCAGAACAGGTCCCATCTTCTGTGGGAAGCTAGTCACACAGACATTATCAGGGTGACTAAATGACTCATTCTCCCAGACTCAAAGCATTAAACAGCCAAGGTTGGAACCAGCAAAACAGCAGGGTTTGTATTATGCAGCTCTAATATTTAGAAAAGAAAAAAAAAACAACCCCAAAACAAAAACCAAAACACAAACCTCTTGGTGCAGCTCACACTAGGTCTGTTATTTACCCAGGGGATAAATATTTGCTCAGTCCTGTGTGTGTACACAATAGCCAGTGTCTGCCAGGCCAGTTGCTTACAGGTGATGGAATTTAGTTTAAAGGCATTTATTTACCTGCCAGACAGGAATGCAGCCGCAAGTGCTTCTGCTGTGCTGCGCGGACACAGTGAGGACACGGTCTGTTCATGCACACTGAAGAGACGTGGCAAAAACCTCTGCTGAGAGGCAGTGGGTACATATGGGCAGCAGCCACGTCAAGATCCTGTGAGGAGAGCTCAGAGCAGCCATGAAGGAAGGCTTGGAAACTTGCCAACAAAGCAGTTCTGAAATTTCTGGGAACTTCAAGACCCAGACCTTCATCATGTCAACTACATTCTGCAAATATCTGGCCCCAGACAAAAAGGACTGGAAACTACATATGCCCAACTTCTGGGATACCTCCTGTTTTGTCCCCATGTGGACATTTTTCTGGAATAAAATTGCTTTTATTCTGGAATGGAATGTCTATACTGGGATATATTCTTGTCATGGTTCCTGTGTAAACAAGCCCTAAAAATGAATGGAGCTGGGCTTTTTCCTGTTTCCATTCACCAATAAATACCCTCAAAAGGAGTTTCCACCCCACTCTGGGTCCTGGTAACAATAGAAGTGGGAAGATAAAATATTAACACTATTTTGCAACAGGCAATTGCATGTAACTCCTCCAAGGAGAACAATGCTCCTCCAGGCAGGAAGGGAAACCAAAAAATCTTGGCTCCTGCACTTTTGGAAACACAAAGCTTTTGTTTTTAGTTTTACCACATTGCCTGGGGCAGGTCAGTCTAAAGGAGTCCAGCCTCTGTGACACCAGTGATTTGTACTGGCCAGCAGACCCAGGGCCTATGCACAGATTACCATACCCAGAACCACCACTGTATGGGGATCCTGGTGGGAGCAGAATAAAAGCAATTGGTGAAGTCAGGCAAGCATTTAAAAGGACTGTGCCTTGGGTCAGCTTTATTTTCGTGCCAGGTTGACAAGGAGGAAAGGGGCTGAGAAGGCTGCAAGCAGCCCTTATCAGCACATAGTGCAACATTAAGAAGGCTCACCCACCTAATCCTTGTCACTGCTATGGCTGGCAAACTCCCCACCTGAAGCCTGCAGCCACATGGTGGACAGTAAAGTCTTTCAGCCCTGACATTGGATTGCAGTTTTCTCTTGTAAAATGTACCTCCCAACAGCTTTCCTGAACATGGAGCCACTAGGGAAGTTTTTCTCTTGTGGGACATTGCTGTGGGTGCAGTAGACTGATGGGCTGGGGAAGATGATTAGCCTCTTGCTATGTCATAATTAGCAAAACACACTGATTTTTATTATTATAATTTGAGAGAAACTTCTCAGCCATCTTTCCTCAAACAGCAGTTCAGCTAAGCACAAGGTCTGGACTTAGCTTCTAAAGGTAGCTAGGAAATGGCATTTGCAGTATCCTGATAGTAGAGAAAACACTTTGAAATGGTCTATAGGTTTGAATTCCAGCCCCTATGTTTCTCACCTAGAGGGCACAGTATATTGGTCTCCCATCCTTGGAAGCAATCCAAAGAGGATGCACAAAAGGCAAGAAAATTGACAGAAAAATAACGCTGAGTGTCCCCCTTAAGCGCTCCAGATCCCCCCCAAGGGGCAGCAAAGCCTACAGTTCTGAGTGCGTCAGGAAGTAGTCATCGTTCGGTTTCTGTTCTGCAGCAGGTCATCTGAGGGAACGAACTCATACAGGAGTTGATTCTGAGCCTCTTCTCTTTATTTAAATTACGTATTTCTGTTGAAAAGAGAACATAATAAAGAAGTCACTTTCACATTACATATCTTTGTGAAACATCTCTCGGGCTGGGCTTAAAAGGTCACTTTTTATTCTGCTAGGGATGGACACATTCAGGTCATGAAGACTTGCATATGCTGCCCTAGCAAGGTCTTGTTCCTGGTGATTCCTTGCTAAAGAGGTTAGCAAGTCAGTTGCAGAAATGCCCCTTTTGAAGAATTTCATACATTGGACCCAACGCATGAGTTAGTACATTGTAAGTTGACTCTCAAACCGGATTTATGATCCCCCGCTCTCCAGCTCACCATTCTACTGTGGTCACTACTTCCTGAATCTTGTCCACCTCTTTTAACGTGCTCGCTGTTGTCAGTTCTGCCACAATCTCAAAAACGTCAGCTTCTGATGCATAGGGATCTGGGTCATATTCATAGGAGTAGTATGACAGATCGGTCTGTAGTGGAGGGCCTTCCTCTGCTGGCAAGGAAACCACAGAGTCTCAGGTTGTGCTTTAGCCAAAGAAACTGCATTTCAGCACCATATATTGCATCACAGAGAAGAGGAATGACATAAAAGGAAAGGAATGTTAATCAGGGAGGCAAATCAGGGGCCAAATGAGTGCCTTACGTGAGTAAAGGAGACTACACACATCGATGGACCTGCACATGTATGCTTAGATTCACATGCAAGGAGAAAAGCTGCTGTAAATCAAAATTTTCAATTTCCTAGGCTGAGTTTTGGCACTGGAAAAATGAAAGAAACCAAAAGGGGTGGGGAGGAAGAGGGCCATGTATTTGAGATAATGTCAAATTTTCATTTTAAAGTATCTAATTCTAGGCATTAATTGAGGTGCTTAAGTTAGGAACCAGTTCACACCAAGACCTCTTATAGTAAGATAAGAGATATCTTTGGGAACACCAGATGTCACAGATGAGTTACTCTGCACCCTGAAAATATATCTCTCTCCTTCGACTAGGTCCAAGCCAAGTACCTCAGTTAAGGAGAGACCAATCCATATGAAGATGTGTAATGTCTGCATTCTTTTAAGCACCATTTTATAAAAGTCAGTTACAAAGCTTAAAGGGCAGACTGTGTTTGAGCAGTGTACTTGGTGCATGCCATAAAAAAGATCAGTTTAAGCAGCTAGATTTCTTTTCAGCCCAACCAGAATGAAGATTTTGGCACAATAGGCCAGAAGCCTACATCAAAGCCATTCGCTTCTCCCCCAGCCTGAACTAGCAGTAGCTGAGATACATCTGCACCAGCACAGTCACATACCACTGAGAAACTTCCATCATTTAAGAGAGGAACACACACAGCACAGGCAGAAACAGATATTTATCCTCCTTGCATTCACTCCAGTCTATACGAAGACATTGGCAGGTCACTCACGCAGTACATATCCCACTCATAACAGGCTGTGCCTTTCTCTGGTGAGCGATTGCTCACTGTCCAGAGGGTAAGACTGCGAGATAAAACTTCTAGGAATATCAACAGGTCCCCATTTTCTAAACTGTTCCTCGAGCCAGCTCAGCTGTCCATCATTCCTGTTTGCTTTCTGTATGCACTGCTCTAATCCAAACCAAAGCAATCACTGAAACATAGTTGTTGTAAGGAGGAAAAGTCCTCCTTCTCCCCCCACCCCACAAAGTTGGCTTTATTTAAGGAGAACACTCCTCAAGGCCTTTGAAAATGTTTGTTCTCTGGAAATAAAGTATCTGAAGGCTCTTCCCTGTTGCCTCCCACATCCTCCCAGCAACAGGCTCAGCCCTAGGCAAGGGAATGCTTGCCTGAAAGCAGAGTCAGTCTCTGTGATCACTTCTTCTTGGCCTTCTCCATGTGAGAACCTGCCAGATCATGAGCTCGTTCTATGAATGGATGATTGCTGTCCACCAGGGACAGAATTAACATCACAGACCTCACTCTTCCCAGGAATGCAGCTTTGGAGTCAAAGCAAAGATGAAAGGCTGACATTTCCTGTTGCATACAAACCACTCCCCCATCTCCAAATGTTTGTGCCTAAGCCAATGTTTGCTGAACACTGATGGGGTGAAAGGAAAAATGGCCCGTTGCCAGTTCAATCAACCCTAAAAGAACAGCGGTCCTGTGAATAACGCGCCTGCCAAGGAGCGTTGCGAGATGACTCTACCTGGAAGTAGAGTTTACTCTGATGTTCCTGTTAGGAGCTAGTGATGGGTGATAGCATTTAATTTTTTAAAAAACAATACCACCACCACCACATAAAAGTATCATAATTCCACCTAGAATTTTCTTCCAGCTACTGGCCCTTCTAACTGCTAGAGCAGAACTGTACAAATAACATGGCTCCAGCTGCGGGGAGAAGGCTGGGGGGTCAGACAGCATGAAGCTGGGTGGGCTGCCTGCTCACCGCAGTGCAGAGTGCAACACCACAGCAGCACTGATACCACTGAGTACTGCTGCCCCACACTTTGATATCGCTTTTCCATCAAATACGTGTCGAATCGCAACATTACCGTGATACCAACATACTGTCATCCAGCATTAGTGGCTATACCTTTAGCACTTTTGGCAGAGAAGAATAAGGCAATTTCAGAAGAGCATTAATGATCTATGGAAGCAATCAGAGCATGACTTCGTCAGAGAGAAAGTATCAGAGCTACTGAGGATCCCTGAGGCTCTGAAATCCACCCATATTTTCATAGCCTCGTGTGACAATGATGTTAGGAAAGCCACAGACAGAGAGGCACTCAAGATACTAATACTCCAGTTAGCAAGCAAAATCCTGCTCCAGGAGCTTTCAGTCCAAACAAGTATGACTGCAGCAGGCTGTGAAAGCACACTAACAGAGCCTCAATGCTTAGAGGCAGAGGTGGGTCCATGCTACTCATCAAAAACCTGTTCCATCCCTCTGAGTCTCAGTAATTCACCTGTGAGAAAGAACAGCTGAGGAAGGGGATTCAGACATGAGTTGTTTCAGTTGAGTCCTGTCACCCTGCACACTTCCCTCTCAATCAAGAGAATACTTCTAGATTCTAAAGACGCAAAGAGGATCTACCCATCTCTACAAAAAAAGGCTACAGTTTTAAGATGAAACCTCAGCCACCCTGCCTCACTTGCTGCAACATCTGCTGCAGACTTTTGAAAGGCATTTTTAAACGCTTTGACAATACCTAGGTGCTGCAAGAAGCGCTGCATCCTGATTTTTCAGGACCATCTACATACAATTGCTTACCTTGAATAGCATAACTCAAAAGCTGTTCTAGCAAACTCACTGGTGTATATGGAAATACACTGCAAGTCTGTGTTTGCCAGAGCGAGCCCAAACACATTATGAAGTTCCCCACTGTTTGCTGGAAGGAAGCTGGCCCTCATTGTTTCCATTGCTGGGGTAACATAGACAAGAGCTAACAATGAAAGCATCAATCAAACCAAGCTGAGCCTGCACAAGTCATATGGCAAATACAGAAGGATTTCAGACAACATAAACACCACGAGGTTCTCCAAGAAAATGTTTTTTTTTCCTGAAGATTAACACACTGAGGCAGTTTCACCAACCTGCCCTAACCTTGATTTGGCTCCTGGAGTTTTGCACCCTTTTAGGAAATCGCAGATTTAGACATGGCTCATCAAAACTTTCACTAGAAACCCAGAGCACCTGAGCCGACTTAAACCAATCACATGCTTCAATGCTAACAAACCAGTGAGTCCAAATGAAACCCATGTATAAGGAGGGACACATTCATTTGTTAAACTTTGATTCATGTACTGTGTGGTTGACCTGAGAGGAGCCCAGAGGATTAATGAAAATCACATGCTGGGCGCTTTTCCTGATGCAGGATTTAGTCAGTTTTGTTTCTGAATGCTCACTCTGCCATGGCTGCTCAGACAGCTCAGTTCAGAAGAGTATCTGCCTTCCAGGAGACTCTCAACTTGAATGCTTACAGATCCTAGAACAAAGCCAGCTCTAAATGCTTGTGCTTTCACAAACATATCCTTATGGCATATGTGTTTGTTAATCTAACATCTGTATAAAAATGCCACACAAAACAAAAACAAAACCCCAAAACAGAATTTCCACTTTTGCGTGTATTGATAGCATACCGAGCCAACATTGCTTTTGTCTGCTTAGAACAGAAAGCAGAGAGTTATTTTTCTTAGACAGATACTTTAATGCAGATTATTTCAGAAGCACTGTTCTGAAAATCTTTGGATTGGGGACTACCATCAAGTTCCCCAATTTTTTTCCCAGGTAACTATTTTTACTATCAAATTTTTATTTGAAAATAATGTAATGGCAGTTCCTTTTTGTAGACCAGCAGCAAAACACTTAGTATGGCCTTGCATACCAGCAGTGCCCTACAGAGCAGTTTGGGAATGCTGCTTTAAAGGTTTCAGATTGCAAACAGAGTTTCCATGCTGAGTACATAGCATTTGCACAGAATAAAAAGCAGCAAGCATTCATTTCAGTTATTCTAACAGACAGCAATCTTATACATATATTCACACTAAGTCCAGGAACAAAGGGAGGGCAAACAGGAGAGACATTAAACACTGTAAGATTGAATGACCTATAGAAATAGTCATAATGGAATATTCACCATGCTTTTACACCTTAATAAGAAAACTGTCCATCAACTTCTGTAGAGCAGAGGAAGGGCAAAGAACAGGATGGTGTCTCTCATGTTGGGTGCATGCTAGTCTGAACTCCGGTACACTAGAAGGACATGAGAAGGCATAGAGTCTTCTCTTGGAGAATTAACTTGTTTTACCGATTTGTTAAGAGAGTTAGAGGCCAGGGGAAAATTAATGAGTGGAAAGCAGCCAGGAAAAATCTAGTCCAGTTTATTTACTAGAAACAGCATGAAACAAACTATTCTATTGACCCTCCACTGCTTCTTGGTGAGATTTATTGTGAGCCATGAGCAAGTTTGACATGAGTCTTGGAAAAAAGTGTATGAATATAAGCACTAAATAAAATGAGCAGCCAAATTCCTGGCTACTCCATCTACTGACCTTAACATTTTTGCTCACTAAGGCCCTTTATTCCAAACAGCAGCTCTGAGGGAATCAAGACTGCCAGCTCAATTTTTGCACAGAACCGCTAGAGACAAAGTTAATCCACCTGGATTCTAGTTCTTGCAATGGTTTGGTCTGTTGTCATGTCCTGTTCAGTTGTTTGTTGAAACACATTACATCTGCCTGGTTTTAAATGTCACCTTTCCAGCTTAATATTGAAGAAGAGATCACAGAGTGTGTGTTGCTCAAACATACCAAGGCTGAGAAAATAGGAAAGTCACTTGCCCACTCCTATGAACAATTACATACATCTTGCATGTGCACTGAATAGAGCAGGTATCATGCCAGATTTCCTGAAAGGAAAAGGACTAGAAGATCTAGTCTGTTGTTGAATAGTTATCATCCTAAGTTCCATTGACCTCTGCATTTTTTCTGATTTCTGAACGTTCTGTCTTTTCTAAAAGATGAAGAAATTCAGCATCTTTACTTAAATGTGCTTAAGAGCTATATATACTTTTATACAGTGGCAGGATAAGCTCTTTAACCTTCCTCNAAAATAAACCCTTTTAACCTAAAAAAAAAAAAAAAAAAAAAAAAAAGACCTTGGATAAATGCAAAGGTACAATACTACCTGCTGGAGTTTGTTGAACACTGGGTTGCTCAACTGTGTGGGAGTGTGTCTCCCTTTCTTCTGGCAAATTCTTGGCTGTAAATAAAAAGAAAAATAACTGCATTGGTTATAAAATTTGTTAATGAATCTCTAGAAAATGCTTGGATTTCCAGAGATGGCATACTCAGTTCACTGAGCTACTATACCGCACATCTTGAAAGCCCATGCAGAATCTCTAAAGAATGTTGCATTTTTGTCTAGGATTATTCACTTCAGATAAAACAGCATCACTAATTTTCTCTGAAGTTCATTCTGATTAGTAAAACATGTATTCACGAGAACCAAAAACCAGTTATTCTGAGCTATGCAGAAAGGCAGCTGCTCTTATAACTTAATCCCCTGTAGTACGAAGCAGCAAAACAATACATAGGAGCTTTTGAATTCTCCTCTCTTCCCTACCACACGTACGTAATTATCATTTGCTTAGACAAGGATTTGTAGTGTTCTGCAACTAGATCATAACAGAAAAGGGAATTGAATGAAACCTACAGGCAGAACATTGAGACATGGGCATCTGTTCTATCCTTGTATTATTCCTGCACGATGCGACTTCCATCTGGCAATGGTTCGGGTAAATCTGTCCATCTGATCCACACACAGGCTCCCCATCATAGCCACAGTCTCGCGAACACATGCACTGCTCAAAATACTCATCCTCCAAGCAGCCAAAAATGTTATTGCATGGTCCAGAGTGAACAAAGCCTGAAAAGTGAACGAAAACATACAAAGCAATATTTTTGCATAGCATGGGGAAGATGGAATGGCAATTTTCTTCTGTTTCTCTGATGTAAGTTTTCACATTGAATTCCCTAAGACTTCTCATATGACTTTACAAACTCGGTAGAATAAAAAGCTCTGGGAATAAAGCTGTCTTTCAGAAAAAAGAACTATATTGCAGCAGATTCCAGATATGGGATAAAGCAACTAATTTCTATGACATAGAGGACAGAAAGGAATGTATAGTTTCTGGGGAGAGTTATTCCTTTCATGGATGCATGAAATCGTTCAATCTTCCTACAGTTAATTGTGGAACTCTATTGCAAGATATTTTAGTGAAAGAAAACCAAACTGCATTTTAAAGAATTTTTACCTTTATGTTTATTAACACATCTCACCCTGAGCAGGTTCTTCCAGAATTATACATTATATCTTGGCTCTGAAGCAAGTAAGTGTCACTTTGGTGACTGAAGAGCAGCCTACATTGGTCTGTTTGGCTGTCATAAGTTTAATACTGCTATCCCACAAAAAACTCCCTTTTTAAAACTTCTACTAACACAGATAGTGAAATAGAGCATTTTTCTAAATATAATTTTGAGTTCTGAACTCCTGGAAAGTATGTCTGTGGGCTCCATTTTCCAAAAAATCTGCCTGGCTTTGGTGCAACTTACCAACCCATTGGCTAGCTGAGCTTTCCACCTCATTGCATGTTGGCCCATCACAGAGCTCCCGAGCCAGGGGACTGTTTTCACTCACGTTGTAGAAACGAGTTGCTTCAAAAGCTGCAGGCCAGCAAGAACAAGAAATCACAACTGAGCCTTATGCCTAGAGCTCTAATGCTGGCAAAAATCAAAGGAAAACAGGCACATACCTGGCTCATAGTAATCATACACTTTGATAGGAACCGGAGCTGTTTTCCCAACTATATGCTCTCTGAAAGCTTGAAACTTGACACAGGTCATGCACTGGCTAGGAATCTGTATGAAATGATGTAAAAGAGTCATTGTAACAGAAAACTGCACTTTAAGTGAAGAGAGAGACAAATAAACGTAGCATGCGCCCCTCATGTAACATGCTGTGCTAGACACCTGGGGAGAACGAAGACACCGCCTATACTAGGTATAGAGACAAAGATAATGAGTAAAAGCCCAACAGGATGAATTAAAATACGTGATACTTTTCTGGCCTTTAAAGCACATACTTGCCATACAACAATGTCAGAAAGTCAAACCTGAAACTCAAGCTGTATTCTCTGGCTTACCTAACACCACTCCTGTCATCAGCCAGCTTGCTAATGCAACTAGCTAACAATTTACTGCTGATGACCAAACCAGGAGAGATCTCATCTTCCACTCTCAGGTATGTGCTGCGAGATCCAAATTAGACTGCATTTTCACTCTGTCCTTTTAGCAATGATAGTTGTACCTAAAGGTGAGATTATCCTGAGGCAAAAAATAAGGGGTATCTGCCCAGAAATTTTATATGGGCTGAAGCTAATCACCTGCCTCTATTATCCTATGGTTTCCAACCAAAACCACACCACCTACCTGCTCAAAAGAGGCTCAAGCAACTGGCCAGTTAAAGCTCCATGGTAATCCTCATCTGTGAGGGACCATCAATACACTGTATCTATGCCTGATCCACTGGTTATTTGCTTTGCATTGAAAAGCTACATAATTATAAGAAACAAAGTCATTACCTCATCAAAATAAAAAAGGACTTTTCTTCCATCCACTTCGTATCTTTTTAATCCAATTTGCTTGTTCATCAATAACTGAGGGGGAAAAAAAAAATAAAAAAAAATCAACAGGCTTAGTTTCATCTCGTTTTACAGAAAACAGTTCGAAATTAGAGAAGAAGAAAGATTTTAGACTGCTGAGAAAACTGAGCAGACACTAAACCCCAGGGATTTCTTCTGCTGGAAAAGGATGTTTCAGTAAGAGAGAGGGGAAGTGCAAAGAAGATTGCAGTTGCTGTCATACAACTGAGGAAAAAGCCATCTGCCTTCTTTTCTGTGACCTGATGAAGAATGCTTGCAAGGTGCACAACGCTGAGTGTTCTTCCTGGTCCCTGGTGCATTTATCTCCCTCAGACTACGCCTGACATATCATCCATAATCTAATTGAATAGCTTCCAGATTGTTTTCAGTACCAAAGCTCAAGCAAGACCTCAGAGACCCCAAAACACTCGATTAAGTCTGTTATTTACACTCCTTCAGACCGCCAGGGAATTATGCTGCTGGATCGCACCAAGTATTAAAGGTCCCCTTCTCCCACCAGCTGAAAAATCCAAAACATTCTTCTGCCAGGAAAATTAATCCTTACATTTGAAAAGAGCAGCCATTTGAAAGAGCCCTAGGCATCCTCCCTTTTGACAAATGGGGTCAGGCCAGGCCTCTGCTACTCATCTTCTCTCCCTCTGAGGCCCAGGGATTTGTAATTTGCATTGTACCGGTCAGGCCCACAGACTACCTCTTCTTATGCTTTTTATTTGTTGGGACAATCTGCATATCTAAGGAGTATCAGAACACAATCTAAGAGTACTTCCCATGTCTGGGGGTTGTTACTGCCCCTAATCTACCCCAGCCATTTGTAAAAATGCTGCGGTTCATCTCCTCGTGCTGACTGCAGGTTTGTACGTAGATCATGATCACAGTTTTCAGAGGAAAATGCAAGAGCCCTCGTTTACGGAATTACTGCACCACCTCAGAGAATCTAGTAACTATCTCCCTGGTACAGAATGCTAATGAATAACCACCAAAATATAAATGCTATCATCTGATATAATTCTACAAAGTTTTATTTTAAACTTTCCAAAAGAACCACTCCAATAATCTTCCATATTTGGAATACTAACATTTCAATATGATGATGATTGTCATACTGTATATACTTGATCAGTCAATCAATCGTTACTGTTTTGATAAATGGTATTCAGAACACATCTCTCATGTGAAAAATCATTTCATCCAGAAGCCGAGGAGGATGATGGTTTGTGGAAAAGGACTCATGTTTTAATCCCAGTTTGGGGAGCGGAGTAAGGGCCAGAGCAGATACTTCAATTCTGTTCTCCAAACTGTCCTATTACTTTAACCTCTCTGTCAGACAATCCCTTTTGTGTCATAGGGATAACACTTCCTTTGTTTTGTTTGTTTTTTAAATGTTCCTAAGTTATTTTGAGATCTTAGAATGAAAACTCTGTGGAAAGGAGAACAAAGCATTATTATTATTATTATTATTATTATTATTATTATTATTATTATTACTATGTATCAGAAAGAATGACATGAAGCAAAAAGCATTCCTATTGAAATTTGCCCAAACCTGCTACCAACAGCTTTAACTGTGAATTTTTTCAGCATAGTGCTTCTAGTTGTAAAACCCTGCACCCAGTTTCCTGCTATTACTGTAACAAGCAAAAGAACATGTGTTTAAGTCCCACACAATATGGAAAGGGCCAATTTAATTTGTCCTTATAATTTTAGGGGCCTGATGGTGGCTGTTATTACTCAGCAGTAGATGGCTGCAGACAGTCCTTTTATGAGGGCTTGGAGAGGCTGGCGCCACCAGGAAACGCTCAGCTCAGCTAAAGTTGCATTTTTCTGGTGAAGCTTGATATATACCAGCCTGTGGTGACCTCCTGACCTTGTCGACACCCAACATTATTAGAAGGATTTGTGGCTGCACAGCCAGGGGGGCTGCAACAGAGCAGTCATTAACCATCACTGCCCCGGAGCCGCAGATGGGCCCGCTCCGCGCACACTGCTGCCTTGTGAGGGCAAACGGCAAACAAGGAAAGCTGATTTACAGCCCTGCCCCTCCTCACCAGGAGGAGAGGGAAACGGCTGGGGTAACAAGAAAATGCAGCAGTGGGAATGACAGGGCTCTGCTGAAGGTCGTGTCCAAAATACAAGACAAAACTCGTACCGCGTCTTTAGTGCAAGAATTTCACTTTTGTCAGCATGATTTGGATACATATTTGATAGCCATGAATAAATCATAGGGGTTGTACCTGCATCTTCACTGCCTACCTGTATATATGCTTGAGCTTTGTCCCTACATTTCATTTTTACAGATGCAAAGGGTTTCTGCAATATGAAAGATGGAATTCAGCTCTTCAAGGGGAACATTCCCCCTTGAAGATGCAACATCCTTCCCAATTTAGCAAAATCTCCTACTGCCCAAAGGAAGTAATTCTGTTCTGGTTATGAAAATGGACTTCCCAGCATTGAATCTCAAGCGCAGAATCCTCTCTCCAAATCAAGGCACAATTTACATCGTCTTTTGCCCAAAGAACTCTCAAAACAGTGGGTTCTGAACCAGCCTTTTTGTTTCTGACAAGCACTGAAGAAGTATGCACTGCATGAAGTACCCGACATCCTTCTGAGATTTGCGAGGGCTGAACTCAGATCAGCTCCATGTTGCAGGAGCTCAGCCTTCCCAGTTAAGAAAGAGAATCAGCTCCTTTTCCCATTAAGACAAGGGGGAGAAAGTAAAATAAATCACCTGCTATTCTATGCCCAGAGACCCTAACAGATGGAGCTACACTGGGACTCTGTTTCTTCTCTACCCACGGAGGCAGGAACATGAGATTCAGACAGGTGGGAAGATGCCGCAAGGGAAAGCACAACCACTTCATCTGCTTAGTGCTAGAGAAAGCCTAACGTGCCGAAAAGCTCATTCAGCATTGAGAAAATAACTCTTGTGCAGTAGCAGGGGAGCTTTTACCCTCTGACTGCTTCCAATCAGGCCAGGTTCAGGGATATGACAGGACGGAGGAAGGGTATGAAGCTGACGCATGATGCTTCCCAGGCACTGATGCATCAGACACAAGCCATGGGAGTAAACCTCCCTCTTTCTCTGCTCTAGTTTCCACATGCCCAGTGTTTGTTTCTGATTGAGGAGTGCTGACGAGCACCTGGCCAAGGAACTAGTAGTGCTGAGGCACCAGCAAGATGGCACTGAACGTGACAGAAGAATCTCTGAAGCCACGAGAAGCCCAACGTTGGAGGCAGGCTAGTGTCACAGAGCACGAGGGTTATGGCAACACACCAGAAGACAAGAGAGAATAAGACATACTGCAATTAAAAGTGTTTTGAAACATTATACAGCTAGTTCGTTGGGGAACCAGGATCAGAGTTGCATTGCTGAGTGTATATCCTAACCTTAATCATATATTCACAGCAGTCTTCAGTGTTCCCTCTACTTCGAACGTGTACGACGTGCCCTCAACACAGGTTAGTGTAAACCATCAGCAAAGCACAGGAGCAGATTGCTGTGTGTAGCAGCATTTTAGTAGTAACTAAATACAAAATAAGCATGTTTGGTTTACAGGTCTTTATCTGGGACACCTATCTGGCCCAGCCGTGTAAACAAGCCTCATACCAAAGCACAGCTGCCTTGGCAGAAAGGAAAAAAAGTTCAGGGACTGAAATGACTGAACCTATGCAATCCCTTGTAACCCGTGAGCTTATGGGACCTCCTCAGGACTCTCAGCCTAGAAACTCTTAACTCTGTCCCCTGCCAAAGCCAGTAAAGGAGATCTTGAGTACAGCCTGGACAACGGGAGCTCCTATTTCTGTAATTTCTTCTTAGCTCATTTCAGGAAAAATAAGGAGTACAGGGATTTGTTAATTAACTGAACAAATTTTCTGTTCTTCTGTAATGAAACCCCCATTGCACTCTTTGTTTCAACTCTTTCCATCCCTTTATTCCTCCTTTTTCTCTGCTGATAAAACATTCCATGGGCTTAACACCACAAAGATACCCTGTTGTTCTCTTCCTGTCCTATCTCAAGTTCTCAACCTAAGCCAGATTTCCATCCATATTTTTTTTGCCATTATTTATGTAAATTACTGTGAAAATGAACTTCTTTGAAAGCAGTACAAATGACTGTCACTCTAGCACCTTCAGCAGGAGGAGATAAAATAGTAACCAAATGCAATACAGGCCCCCTCACCTAATTTTCCTCCTTTCTCTTACCACAGGGATACTGGAGACCTCCTACTGGTGGTCTTGCCTCATCTGAATAGCCATATTCAGTTTGTTGCACCATTTGTTGCATGCGAGAGAGAATATTGCACTCAAAGGTCAACAGGCAAATAAAAATCAATACATTTTACATGCATGCATTCGAAAACAGAATTCTCAACATGCACCTAGTGAACAGATATAAAATAACTTTGATATTTCTCTTTCCAGGAATAATTTCGTATCTGATCAACACACATCTCTGTACAAAAGTATTCCACCAGCACAGCTCCCTAATACTGAAAGGATGCAATTCTCTTCACGGGGGCTTATACACAAGTTTCTCTGGCTTCAAAGAAAGCCCAGGAGACCATCTGACAGCAGATTTTTACATGGATTGTAAGCCCCTGAAGAGGAACATACTGGTTGCGTTTTCTCCAGGAAAATGCAATGGTGTTTATATTATAAATTGGCCAAATCAAGTGAAATGCTAGAGAAGACAAAGCAATGTGGACTTTTCCTTGAATTAGGAAGTCAAATTAAACTGCCTGGTCCTCACTACGATTCTACTTTAAAATTCTTTCCCCAAATCCCTCCCCTCCACCCTGAGTATAATGATGATAAAGTTATTAACAGAAAACATCTTTTGGAAGCAAAATACTTTTTAGCTCTTTACCAGTTCTCAAGGATGCAAGGATTTTTACACCTTTTTAGTTACATAGTCCTTCAAAACTCTTATTTGCAGCACAAAAAACAGTGAATACACTGTAATGCTTCCACAAAATACAAAGCAAAGCTAAAGATTACAGTTCATCTCCCCTAGAGGGCTGGCTGGGTAAGAGGCACATTCTGTCCACCTCAGTTTGGCTTGCAATAAACATGATGTTCTCCCAGAAGAGAGAGGGGGGGAAAAAAAAAAAAAAAGGAAAAGAGGCAAAAAATTCCAAGACACAGAGCCTCCAAAGAAATGGAATCCAGATGTTGGAGATAACACAGCCCACTAAGAAGCCATAAACAGCTCCTGTTAGAGCACATTTTCACTTCAGCATTTCCAAATGGGTCTCATTTAATTACTGTGCACTGCGCTCAGTAATAAACCTTCATTTGGCCATGTTCAGTAAATTTGTTAATCTTGCTCAGAACATCTGATTACTCATTTCAGATAAATATTTTCTGACAAGTGAAATCTC
>VZTL01060100.1:0-31254 GCA_013400535.1 Scopus umbretta
GCTCCGCCGGGGCCCCCCACGGCAGCCAGAGAGCCCAGCTCCGGGCCGGCTCTTCCTCTGCTGGCGACCCGGCCCGAGGGTTTGGGTGGACGGTAGAAATGAGCCGCGACGCAGAGCTCTCCGTGACCCAGCCTTGACTTCTATTGACTCTCCAGAAAAGTTGCTGCTATTGGCACGGCTTCATTTTCACAGGGAATTTCCCGGTTTCGTAACCCGTCATCTCGGATTTGCTGACACGGCTGGTCTGCCGACCCATCCAGGCGAGGAGCCGCACAGCACAGTGGGGCTTGCAGGGCCCCGTCCATGTGAAGTTGAGGCTACTGGATGGACTGAACTCTTCCGAGGTCATCCTGGGTTACATCTCAAAATAACAATTAACATATGTCAAACCAAACGAAGACTGACTTCGTTCCTCGTACAAGTCAGAAGGTGCTTGGCTATTGATTACAAGGATTGCAGGATGAGGTGGTTAAAAAGATCTGCTGAACCAGCACGTGAGCTAGAATGAATCTGGTTGCTCCTGTGGGAGCACAGGAGCGTTTATGGGAGCTTATCAGCAGGCAAAACTGCTGCAGATTGCTCAGAGTTGGATGGTGATGAGCTGGCTGCGACAGGCAGAATGATGATCCAACTCAAACAATTCTTCTGCACTATTGGGGGGTGGGGGGGGAAAGAGTTAATCTCACTAATCCCTGCAAGTATTGGCACTTCCTCATTTCTGCAGAAGAGAACTATTCCGGGTATCTCAGACTGGCTGGCAATTGTCAGCAAAAGGTGGAAGACTCACCAGAAACTTAGTCTGCAAGACTTCCTCTTGATTTGCAAACTAAGACTATCTGAAAAGAAAAATAGCTGAATGACTGGCTGCTTGGTAGAACCAAATCTCAGACTTGGTCTCAAGGCAAGAAAATACTCAGTGCACTGTATCAGCCAACGCAAATCTTTGCCAATTCCTGCACAGAATGGATGTTAAGTGGTACCTGGTTAGGAGGCACGCATCCTCCACTTCCAGTGCTGGTCCTCATTCATTGAGTATCTTCAAGCAAGTCACCGAAGATAACACTTTTAAAACTAGTTTCTGCCTTTCGGTGCTCAGACTAATCAAGCTCATTCAGCTTCAGCTGGTTTTTAGGAGGTGAGACAGACCAGCGTGTGTTCATCCTGTACTCACGATGTGTTTGCTGCGGCACTATGTGGGGTTGCTTTGGACAAATTTGGTCTTCACATGTTGGATTTGCCACTCATAAAAAAGGCAAACAGCAGAGACTGTTGAAAGCAAGGAGCTAGGAGCATTTGTCATTAGAGGGATTCCATTACAGTATCCTCCACAATTCAGACTTGACTTTTATTTTCTACTGTGCCAGAAATGTAACACTGTAAAAGACATTAAACCCACTCTGTTGAAAACAACCATGTCCCCGTCTGGACAGGAGCTGCAGCCAGGTGGAGTGTAGCTGCCTGACTCTGCTCCTCCCCGAGAAGGACATCCAGTGACTCCAGCTTCAATTGGTATCTCAGATCTATCCAACAGGACACCCGCCACCTTCCTGATAGGAGATGGTATCTTTGCCTCTCGGTGACGGTCCCTGGGTACTGACGCAACAGATGACCCCGTTCACTGGCAGGATATATGCCACTGGCTGGATTGCCAGGTACATCCTTCAGGCTGTACAGGAGTCCTTCTGACATCAGACCAAGGCAAGAAAAGGAGGAGCTGATATAACAGCACCTGCAGGAGTCCTCAAGGAAATGCATGTCAGCCCTTCTGGGGTCAGGCTTTCTCCATTGACTTTGCGGTTTGTTTGTTTTTTTTTCCATAAGACGATGCAGGATGATTCATCCCTACGTCAGGCTGGGAAGGCCTCCTCTGCTCAGAAGCAGAGAAGGGTAGGAAGAGAGAAGGCACGTCGAGCAAGGTTCTGCAGGGGCACAGATAATTTCTGAAAATCTGCACTCCCTCTTACTTATTTCTGTGTGGCCACCCTTCCTGTGCCTGTGGCTGTTGAAGGAAGAAGCCCATTGTACTAGAGTCACTGCAGGGCCTTGAGCACCATCCTTGCCAACAGAGAGGCCACAGAGCAGTGCTGAACAGAGCCTAAGAAGTGCAGTTCACCAGAACTCTGTGCTAGTCTTAGCCAGTCAAAGGCTGGGCAATGACTCCATTTAAGGCGTCTATCCACTCCCTCTGCTCCCTATCATTCTCACATATAAACACAAACTCTCTCATTGGCGTGACCACAGTGATCGCTGGTTTCCTCTTCTTCACCCGGACTCCCTGGGGCAAGCCAGCTCGTACTTCATACCCCTCATCCATCCTTCCAATAAAAACCTGGCCCTGTGCGAATGCATCCTAGAAAGAAGGAAGCAGAAACCAGCCATTAACCGTTAGACAGCGCAGCTCCAGCAGACACTGTTCTATCCTTTGACATGGAGCAGGAGCTAGGGATGCATGAAGGGGAAACCAATTTGGTGACAGGCAGCAGGAAACACACCTTCTTACACTCACAGGCATTCTCAGAAGCAGGAGGTAGGGACCCATCCTTACAGAGCTGGTTGGTGGGTGTTCAGAAAGAGCAAGGAAAGATATTCTCGTGGCTAAAGCAGTGCTAGGAAGCAGGATATCGGGGCTGCCGAGCCTCTGTCATTGGTATATCGCTCATCTTGCCTAAGGCTGTGGGCACAATGGCAACAGGGCTGGGAGAGAGTGGGCTGTAAACGCTACAGGCAGTAGCGGCTACTTTCAAAAGACCTAGATCTTCCTCACAGCCACTGTAAGGGCCAGAGTTCCCAAACAGCTCAGCTTCAAAGAGATCCACTGACACGGGAGATGAGCTCTTGAGGCTGGGCCTGCTTCAGCCTTGTGCAGCTACTGGAGGAGCTGGATGAGAACAGACCCTTCCTCCCCACCCAGCTTCATGAAGGGGCTTGTGGAATAGTGAAGAACGCTCCTCTTACCAGCGGATTTTTAAAGTACATCAGGTTCCTTCTTTGAGAATCCAGGCAGAACCAGCGCACCTTAAAGGCCTCCTTCTGCTGCAAGACGATGGTAGAAGTTCTTTAAAGACCACGTCCCAAAGGGGAGTTCAGCCTATTCAAGGCAGATCCCTGGACTGCTTAAATGACTCGGAGCTTGAGTTCGGTTTCATTCAATCCCGTAACTGGCAATGGGTGAGTCCCTGCTGTGTGCAGCCCTCAGCTCCCTTCTCCCTGGGTTCACGCTAGGGATTTGCATTCAGTGACAATCCTTTGGGTAAGGCAAGTTTAGTTTAAGGAAGTTTAGTTCTCCCATTATGAGGATTAAGAAAGTTGCAGCAAATGGGTTAATTGAAAGCACTGCCGAGAACGATCCCTGGGCCAGTGGTGATAACGAGGAGAACACAAAATCAGTTTCAGCATTTTGGTTTGGGGGGTTGTTCCCAGCATTGTGGGATGCACAGTGGTAGGGGCAAATGGTAATTTTTTTTTTAAAAGCGCTAATTCCATCAACTAGACTCATCTGACCATTCCCTGAACTATTCATTGCTCCGTGCTGAACTGAAGTGTCTTCTTCTAGGGCTTACTTCAATCTGAGCAGAATTTAGGCCTCAAGAGAAAAACACATAATCTTTCTTATAGCTGTGGGTATTCTCTGTACAAGTATCTGCAGGAAGATGTACTGGGACACTAGCACTGTGCTGGGCCAAAACCCCAGCATATTTAATATCAGCATTACATCACTGAACTTTTTAATGGGACTTTGGCTCATGGTACATTTGGAGCACAGCAAGGCAAGTAGCGGTAATGTTCAAACAAGACCTCAGACCAGCAGAGCTTGAAATCTCTCTTTCCTGTTCCAAGGAGTAGTGCCCAAATACTTTCCCACAAAAACCAAACAAAACCAAACCATAGGCTTCACTGTGGAGGATTTGCTCAATCATACTTTGCTGCTGTAAGCAGATGTGACTTATGTGCTACCAACTTTAAGAGAAACAGGGAAGTAGGGGAGTCAGCATGTGATGTTCTGTTCTAGCAGGAGCTGCAGTTCTAGAGCTGCAGTTAGCAGATACAGCAATCCATCTAGTGTTGCGTAACAGTACTTTGCACGTCCACTGCCAACTAATCCATCTTGCTTACTCTTCAGGGAGGCTTCTTCTTCCCAGTCTTATTTTCCACACAAAATAAAACATGATCCCAAAGAACATGACAGGCTTGAATATAATGTTTTTTATCGACCCATGAAGCGTAGAGTCACTCAACAAATCGTTTACTAGTAAACATCATGTAATTATCAAATATTCTCCATCTGGAATAATCCTGTTTGTGTACTGCCAAGTATGCACTTACTTTTGGTCCGGTTTTCTCCATATATCCTTCTTTGACATAATTTCTTGTGATCCTGGGTATGAGCTAGGAGAACACAAACACACACAAAAAAAGTCTGTCTCATTCAAACTTGCTTTTCTGTTCTGTTTCTGTCAAAGCTAATCACCATCGATTTTGACTTTTGGGGCCTGGGTTTTTTTTTGGCTGCTCAGTAAAGGGAAGTCTGAAATAAGAAGGAACATAAGGTTTCTGAAAGATTACACTTTTATAAGGACCACATGGAGACTTTTAGGCCCTAAATGTTGACTATGTTTTTGCATGTTATCCAGTGTAGCCTTTCCTTCTACCTCTTCTGTCCGTTCCCAAGACCCATATGCTGCTGTTTGAGCACCTGACTCTGGCAGAAGTGAGAAAATGTTTTCCCAATCTATGTTTGCATAGACTGGTTTAAGCCCGGTTCAATTCTCACCTCAGGCTCAGGGACAGTTGGGAAGGTTGTTCTGAGATAATGGTAACGCGCTGCCCGAATGGCATTGAACCAGTCAACAATCTCCTAGGGAAAACAACAAATACAAACATAAAGACAAGAATAACAAGAAGGATTAAGAGTGCTGCCTCTCCAAAATGCCTTTCTCCTTCCTTGGGACCTCTTTGCAAAGATGTATGTTCTCCCCAAGGGGCAGAGAGAGTCAGTGACTTGTCCCAGACACCTGCAAAACACTGAGCCTCCAAAATAATTTAAAAATGCCCCTCCAGTGAGGTCCCAGATATTCTCAGCAGGAACAGTCACCCAAGTCTGCGTACACAGGCTTTTTCAGTTGATTCAGTTATGGATTGTTTAAAAACCTTTGTACCTGGAAAGACATGAGAACTATGGCAAGGCAAGAAACAGAAATCTAACAAACCCCATAGACATACTTCCTAAAATTATCATTGTTTGCTTGGAAATAATGCAAAACAACAATATTTTCTATGCGTGTCAAGAAGGCTTCAAAGAACATAACTGCAGAATTGTATAAAACCATTAGGCAGTTACCTTACAGAGATTTACCTATGTGCCCCACTGAGGCCTTAAGATTATTCAGGGTGTGAAGGTGAATATATGCCTCAGCAGAACAGGAACAAGATGTTAGAGTTATTAATGTCAAATTCTGCAACTTCCTCTATTCTACAAGACATAGTGACTTCACATAAAACCAGATCCTGCAGAAACAGGATATCTCTTCCAAAATATAGATCCCACATCTAAGCATCTTGCTTATTCCAAAATCTCCATGGTATTCACCTTTCCACTTTCATGATAGACAAAAAGGTTCCTTGTTTGACCGTCTGTGTTGTATGTGATCTGCAGCCCATGAGCATGTTGGATTTTCTCTGTCTGGAACATTGCATTCAGATTCTCAATGCTGATAATGGCTTTTGGACCTCTGGACTGTGAAATGAAAAGCATCACTGTATTAAAGTGCTCTCAGGGAAGGTAATGGAGCTATATGAGAACTAGATCCCTACTGAAGAGAAAGCAGGCATCCTGAAATATCTGAATATTGGATATACCTGAAATATAAAGCCTTAATTACATGCTACATAAAATCACTTGCAAAGAGTGACTCCCTTTCCTTGACAAATGCTGGGTCGCTATTTGAGAGGGATGTGTCTGAATTGCAAGGGATGGGTTCTATCTCCAGCCTCATAGTTGGCGAACGATTAGCTACACTCTCCCACAGAAGGGAGACATGTTGAGGATGATGCTGCAGCAGTAGTATTTTGGTAAGAGATAATAAGAGGTAACAGCTGCTGACAGATCTCTTCTTCATCTTGCTTTTCAACTGCCAGTACCCGTTTCCTTTGTTCACTAAGCAAAAGCAGGCTGCAGGGTTAAGATAAGGGATGAGGAAAAGGGCTAACTCCAAAAGAGCAATTGCCTACAGTACCACATATGTTAATGGGGAAACATCTGGGCTGCTTCAGACACGGGCTGGCCTGGCTGCAAAACTAGAGACAAAGCTATTTATGCTGGTTTTTTTCTGGTGAAGAGCAAGGTCTCGGGGATGGATGTTGACCAGCTACCTACAGCCCACTCTGGCTGAGGAACTCACTTCTTTGGTGTAGTACTTCATCACCCCGTCCCTTGCTGATAGGAGAAATCGCCTCTTCTGGAACTGTCTGCTTTCCCGCCCACGCTTCCAGAGGAATCCTTCACGGCTACCTGCAGATTGGGCCAAGATAAGTGTCAGAGAAGGGCTGCACAATAGCAGGACTGTTTATCTAAATGGTGATGTGGCACAGAGTTTCAAGTCTCTTCTCCATCTGAGAATTTTCACCTCATATGAAAAATCAGTGGAGCGCTAGAGAACTGTAAGATCTGAATACACCCTTGGACTTGTCTAAGTGCCTTTTCGTAGGAGCTTCTTCTCAAAGTTAAGACTCAAAGCAAGGCCTGCACACCCAACAGTTCAAATATGACAAGCCAACCTTAAAGATCTTCAAAGTTGCAAACATCACACTGTGCTGTTGGCCTTAAGGCTGACACTTTTTCCCTGACAAACCTAGCTTTTACCTGCAGAACAGAGATCTTGGCAGACTCGGGTGGCAACAAATTCCTCACGCTCATATTTAGCTCTAATCCATTGCTCTCTTAAAACCCTGAAAGAGGAAAACATGGATAAAGCTGATCTGCCTCTACTCTATTTTCACCAACCAACCAAAGAGACCTGTAGAGGGAAGCAGTAGTTCCATGGCTGTAAAGGTCTGCAGCAGTAAATATACCATCAACTTACAAGCAATCACAGGACTGAGGGATGTAATAGTAGGGAGGGACTTTAGCCTCATATTTAGTTTTGGCACAGAGATTCCCATGCTTCTTCATAAACTGAAATACAAAAGAAGTTACAGTTAGGTGTGCAACTACAAAATCAATACCACATCATGAACATAAAATGAAACTTGTACGAAAGGGCAGCACTGCATTCTTTGCTCAGTCTTGCCCTAACTCTTAGTGCACCTCTATATATGTTTATAAATTCCCTTTGGCACTATAGTTTGTACTTTTTAGGTGGCTGAGCCTATTCCAGTATTTACAGTTATGAACCAGATGGAAAGGAACACGAGATTGTGGTTGTTGATTAAAAGAACAAGAGAAAATGAGGAGAAAAAAAAATATATATCACCCTATACCTTCGTCTCCTTCTAGACATTAACTGTGATTGTATTATTAACACAATTCAATTGAAAGACAAGAAGCTGAACCAATATTTAAGAACAGCATGTTGATTAGCGAATAGAACATACTATCTGGAAATATCTGTGGGCTTCTAAACCACAGTGAGGAATTACTGTGTGCTATAAAAAAAATACACTGCAGGCTGTTAGAAACATGATCACCAATCAGTGTAATTTGATTGAGTAGATCATAAAAAAACCCCTAACGTTACCCACAGAGTTAACTTGGCTCTGTGTAGCTTTATTCCTCTGTCCATGGTGGACGACGTAAGAACTGGGAAGCAGAGGAGGCTATGATGAAATGTGGAGAAAAGTAAGTGAATTAGTGCTTTTTCCTCTGTACCTCTATAAGATCGTTCTCCCAGAAGTCAAGCCGAAGGGATTTGACCCTGCTGATTTGAGGAAGATTGCGATGGATTCCAGAGCAATTCAAACAAATGAATATTCCAAGTTTGTAAGAAGCCCACTCTGGATCTAGATACAAACACAAAGAATGAACTAATACATGGGAAAAGGCACAGCCACTGGCAAGGGCAAAAAAGCACATCGATGCACAGCCCAGCCTTCACACATAGCACGTCAAATCCTACTCCATTGTTTATGGCTGTCACTTCACTGTGTTCAGAGGAACAGCACCTGCTTTCCCTGATGCAGGATGTGGCCCTTGTGTTTGTAGGCTCTTTCACCAACCATTTGTTTAAAAATTAATGTGACCATGCAGGCAGCTGAGTGGTGATGTAAAAGCTCAGCTAATTATTAGTTCTGCATGGAGAGCTGCTGTTGCTGAATGAACAATGGAAGGCTGTTGCAGACAACGAGCACTACCGAGAGTACAACAGAGCACAACCACCCAGAGCGAGGACTTGTGTCCACTGCCCACGAAAGCGCCTGCTTTTGCCTGCTGCTGCATCCCCTGACGAGTCGATGCTTAGAGGCATTCTGAGCGCTCTGGCGAGACCGTTTCCTTCGATCGCAGCTTTCACCATGTTGCCCTCCGCTCCCCTCTTATCACATTGACCAGAAGCTCCTTGTCGTCTTCTCCCAGCTGCTGTAGGCTACCGGTTGACTGCTCACTTCGGTGAGGGTGACTCCCACCTCGAACAAGCGCAGGGTGCCAGCTCGGTGCGGGCTTTCCCGCAGGCTCTTTGGCGCCTTTCTCTGCGCCAACCCCAGTGCAGAGACATTCCGCCCCCCGAGCTGGAAAACCACCCCGCGCGCTCTCCTCCTCCGGCCTTGTGCAAATAGCTCTGGGGAAGCTGCTGGTGGCTGATGCCACTTCCCGTCCCACGCCGTCCTCTCCTCGCCCCGCGGGGCTCCCCGCCGCCGCTCCTGGCCCTGCCTGGCGGAGGACAGCCGTGTCCTGCCCGCCTGGAGCCCGGCAGCCCCGCAGGGCCCACCGGAACGGCCGCCCCCGAGAGCGGGACCGCGGGGCGCTGCCCGCCTGGGGAAACCACCTGCTCCCGCCTCCTGCCGCTGTGGTACCCGACCTGAAAGGTGCCGGCGGGCTCCGCTTTCAGGAACGGAGCGAAACAGAGACCCGCCCGCCGGGAGGCTGAGCGGGGACGGACGGACGCCTGGGCGGCGGCACAGCCCGGGGGGCCCGGCGGGCCCCTCACTCACCCCCACTTTCCTGTCAGAAACGCGCCGGGCGGGCCCGGGGGGCCGAGGGGAGCGGGGCCGGGGGCGCTGCCGGGCGGCCCCCCCCCTCCGTTACCTGGCTGGCCGCAGTCGGCGCAGCGGCCGTTCCCGGTCCCGGCGGCCCTCTGCAGCTCCAGCAGCAGCGTCTTGTTGCGGTCGCGGTCCATCATCGCCGCTCGGTNGCGTGAGGCGGCTCCGCCAGGGCCGGGCACCGCAGCGGCCCCGCAGCAGCGCTCGTCGCGACGCGGGAAGCCGCCGCCTTTCTTCGCCCAGCACCGAATCGGGCGGGGATAAGCCTCCCCCAACGGGCTGCGCGCTTCTGCTCTGAAAATTCGTTCCTGAGGGTCCTGTTGCCAGGAGGAGGAGGGCCCAGCCCCGCACCTACAGGTTTGCCGCCAACTCCGCCTCAGGTTTGTCTCTTAAAAAACCCAACCATTTGACAAAGCCTGCCACCCAACAGAGCGGCACCCGGTCACCAGGCGCCCATCAAAAAGCACGGACAGGCCGGAGAGCCGGGGAGCGGGGCTCTCCTCAGCAGAGCTGCCAGCGCTCCACACGAGGGAAAAAACCTGTCAGCGTAACTCAACACAGGGAAAAGGGAGCATTTCAGGATTTGCGAAGCCTAAGGAAAATGTCCCTCTTTCAAGATAAAGCCAACATCAAAAAGTCTGTGATTTAATATTTCGTTTCTCTAAGGAAAGGACAAAAGATTTTAAGGTGAGGGAAAGATTTTACAGATTAATTATTAGAAATAGATTGAAAGGTGTTAAAAAAAAAAGGTGTTTCATTTTACTACAGTTTCAGGTTAAAGTTAGTTTGCATAGTTAACTTGCATTACTATAGTTCACTCTGAGATTCTTCTTTAGTAAAGTTTATATGTACTCTTGTAAAAACAGTGTGGTTACTTATTTTGCAGGTGACAAAATACTGTACTAGAGCTGTGTTATCAGATGAAATACTGACACATTTTTTCCATTTTTAGGCACTAAAGAGCATTGTAACTTACAATATTAAAAGGTCATGGAGTGAACAGCAGTAGAGTGTCTGAAAAGTTGAGTATTGTTCAACTACCTACATAAAAATCTCTTCTTTTCAGCGCTTACCCTTGAAATATACCTTGTGCTATACTACAATATAAACATTGATTTAATTTTCCCCAGAGATAATTTTCTAGCAAGCCATACATTGAAGCTCTTTTGCTAGCTTCATCTTTGTGGTGTTCCTACCAATTCTGTAAAATAGAAAAGAGAATCTGTATGACACTTGCAAAATGGTTATTTATATTCAAGACAACCTACAAACCCCACTGCCAAAAAACCACACTGGTCAGGAGCACCACGGTTTTTCTCAGTGTCATACTCAGCTGGCTGAGCTTCAGTGTCTTTCTGCAGCTTGCAAGGGACCTGTCCTCCCCGGCCCTTGGCTGTCAAGATCCATCTCCCTTTTTCAGGGATTTTACAAAGACTGAGAGAGTCTTGCTTGTAAAGGGATCCTTCCATCCTCCTACTTCTACTCTCCGTTAGCATTAATATGGCATATGCCTGCAACAACATGCCGAAGGCTTAACTGCTTTTTCCTGTATTACTCATGGGATTGTAGAATAATGTCACCTTCATTTACATTCCAGAAAGCAATATTGGAATGACAGTAAGAAGAAAGAAAAGCTTGCAACTTGACTGAGATTTCCATAAGAACAACATGGTTGTTGGTTTTTTGTTTTTAAATTATTGCATGCATAGTAATAACTACTGCTTAAGTAGGGTGCAGAGTCATTGTGAAACTCCGGGTTTTTTTTTACTTCTGGTTTCACTGAATTCTTTTGTTCAGGTAGATCGCAGGCACGGGTTTTGTCTTTTTTCCTTTCCAGGTATCTTCAGTCATTCCCAAGATGCCTGAAGCCAACTACCTTTTGAAAAAAATGGTGTTTTCTGCTCCAGAGAGAGGCTTGTTTGTTTGTTTTTATGCTACACTTTCACACTGTGGAGGCAAATGTTGTGTGCCCTACTACATAAAACACATAAGCCAGCTAGACAGGCAGTATAAAGCACTAAGCAGAGCCCAAATTACTGCAGGAAAACATTTAGAATCAAAGGTAGGAGACTGCTGCAGTACTGGAATGGATCTTGTGACGCATTTCCTTTTAAGCTGAGTTAATCAAAACCAGGCCCAGATCTCCTTTCCTCAAGACCAGACCGTCCCTCACGGACTCTTGTTTTCTTCTGGCATATAAAAGATGCTCATATTTGATGCATAAAAATGCAAAGTTGCTAGCTTATCAGAGTTCAAAAAAATCATCATAAGTAGATTACCTTTCATTCAAATTAGCTTGAGTTGTTAGGTGGTAATTGCACACAAGAACCTTATCAAGAAATGAAATACTTGAATTCCACCTTACCCTTTTGGACACCATAGCCTGGAGACAAAAAAATTCTTAAGGCAGTTACTAGAACCAGAGAGTTGACTTCAAAAGCAGCTACGTTGTATCCCAATGCTTTCTACTCTCTGTCTTTTAAATTACCAATGAATTTCTTAAAATAATACTACTTTACAGGGCCTGCTTCCAATTCATGTAGGTCCCCGCTGTAATCTAGTTTGAGATTGCCTTTATAAAGCAGTGAACAGATATACTTTTACTTTTTTATTTAAATTTTTTGGTTTTAAATTTTTGTTTATTTATTTTTACAAAAAAATGTACAGAAATTGCTTAGGCCATTGATACAACAATACAATGCATTAAGATCTTAACAGCCACTTTATTTTGTTCTTATTTGATACTTCTGGGCTACTGAAAGAGTAAGCTAGAAAAGATTATTATCTACAATGCGGAAGCTTAAAATAATTTACTGTTTTCATAAATATTTCTCATTCCTGAATGAACATCTTTAAGACATGAAAAATATGAGAACAGAATGTACTAGAAAATGGCCTTCCTTATTATTACAGAAACATTGAGGTACCACTGCATAGCACCAGTCTGACTCAGTTTGAGGAAGAGGAACAGTCCAACTGCAATATAAAGGTGGAAAAGTACATGGTTGAAATATTTCTCGTTAGAAAACCTGTAAATATCATCTTTATGGACTGAAAACATTAAATTTTAGGAGTCTTTCTTTTCATACAACAGGAATATTCAGAATTGTAGCAAAGTCTCACACATTTATTGTATAAAAACAAATTCAATCACAAGTGATCAGGCTGAAGTCTTGTCAAATACAAAAAGAAGTATAAAAATAGAACACAATATACAAGACTAGAAGTAGTTAAATATTACTGAAACCAAAGTAACACTGGAATAATTGTTATTTACAAAATCTTGCCTAATCTCTGAGTCCATCTTGAGCTACAGTAATAATTTCTCTACCTCTTTAGAAGATTAACATGCAGATCTGACAGCTGTAAATAAAGAAATGAAACGAACGTATACAAAAAATATATGTACATTGAGGCATAGTGCTTTGAAAAGACTTTGTTACCCAGTTGCTATTGTGAAGAGTTGGTTTTAGTCATTTACATTTTAGCAGACTTGTCTCACCCTCTCCTGCCCCCTCCTACCCTGGGTTATTTAACATTTCACTGCAAATTCAGAAAGAAACAAGCTTATTTTCATAAAACGGTCTGCTCAGAAAAAAGCAATTTTGCTGTGGAAGTTGTGACAGTTGGTCACTACAAAAGGACTTCTTGCTACGTGATACACAAATGACAGAGGCGGGTAGTATGAAGTAGTCCCCATTGATTAGTTTGTGCATTTAACATTATAAATGCACTTACTGGACAAGCACCAAGCAAACCCACATTTCAGTTGTGGAGAGCAATATCATGACAATAGATATATACATTATTTTAAATACTTATAGAAATTTAATATACAAATGGCTCTGAATATACAATAAAATAACATGGTTTAAAAAAAAAATAAATCAAACTATGGTGAGAATACCACCATTAGGCACAAAGTATTTCTGGTGTTAGAGATTTTAAGGGAAGTCCAAAGACAGATCGTTTATCATTTGTCTGGGTATTTCGAGATGAATACCTTCAAGATAATGCAAGAACCTATAAAAAGAAAAGTAAAAGTGACCAGAAGGGAACAAAGTTGGAAATCCAAATACAAGGCAAAACTTTTATTATTTAGAGAGGCAAATGTTCACCTTTCTTGTCTAGAATTATTTGACAAAATATTTTATTAAAATTCTTAACTACCTTGTATATTGGTATGAAGCAAGACTTAGGAAAACCCAAACTTACCTTCTTTTAGTCTTCCCTTGCTCTTTAAGCTTCTCAGACCTACAGATGCTGCGAAGAGTGGGGAGGTATTCAAGTACGCTGGCTTGCTTGTTACCCAGGTTTAAAGGGCTTCTGGAAAATACAGTTCTGATGACTGCCAGCCTCCTCTGTGCTTTTTTGTGAATGCTAAAATGGGAGAATGAAGCTTATTGTTTCTTGTTCAAGAATGTGCAGTCCCTATTTTGTTCCTTTAAGATCAAATCCACTGGTTTAAAACTCTGTTAACATACTGATACCCAAAACTGCATCCCAATGGATTAGAAGCCTGCAACTTCTGACTGTGTGCTGCTTACGCAGCATCACAAAGCTGCTCTCAGAGACAGAAACAGCGGGGACAGGAGTTTGTTTGGCCAATGCTCTTAGCTTAACTACGGAGTCTAATCTGGGGAGGTCTTCACAATCTAGGTATGCATGTGAGGTTTAGTACATCCGTCAGACAATGTAACCAAAAGCATCTGTGGTCTTCAAAAACGATGTGTCGTGCGATTGGTATTTGCCAGAATGCCAGTATCAGATCCAACATATAACTCATGATATATTGGCCAAACTTGGTGACAGGTTAGATGGTTAGCTCAGCTTTGACATTGCTCCTCTGGGTACTGACTTGCAGAAATAAGTCTGACCTATTTTCCTATTCAGGCACTTGAATAGGTTTTATTCACCTATTATGCCAATTTCACGTAGGATGACTTGTTTATGTTAAAAACAATCTTTCATATCCACACTTGCTAGCAGCAATGTATTCTTTGATCTTTTATAATATACTAAATTTATTCTTCATTAGCATAAGTTACTAGAAAAAAATTGCAATAACTTTGCTCTGAATTTTATTAGGTCTTCATCAAGCAACACCTACGCATTTAATACAGACTCAGTATGTCCAGGCACTGGATGAAAAATTTGCATGTCTAGTACTGGCAGAATCCATTTCAGTCCATCTGTCTGTCTTGAAAAACCCATTCCCTTAGGTTTTTGTTTTGGTGGTGGTGTGTGTTTGTTTCTGAAGTAAATAGATGGCTACTGTTCCCGAATAACATTATAGTCAGGCTATTCAAATAAGAAAAGTCACTTTTTGCAGATTGCTAAGCAGTTAATTTAAGCTTATTTAAGCAAAGCGAACAACATATTCCAGTGTTTTGAGACATACTGACAACATTCATCTTGGCATGCATGTCTGAAACAGTCCTACGCCCTGTGAAATGCTTTTCTTGACAAATAACTGCATTATATTCCAGAAATATTAGCAGAACCTTACCTTGAATCAGCTGACTGACTGAAGGATACGTAATTTCTTGCGTTCGAAATATGCAAAGTCAGTCCCTCCAGTTGATCACTTTCAGGTGTTTTACTGGTACTCAAAGAGGATTCCAAGTTTTGTGAAATATTAACAGAACATTTGTTAAAACTGAGTGCTTCGATAGCTGCCTTTATTTCGCTGCAGTTCTGGGAACTCCACCAATCAGTATTTTCTATACTGAATTCATCACAAAGTCCATTTTTGATTTTGCCATTTGTCCAATTAAATCCTTCATCTTTAGAAAACTCCAGTGGTTCCTTGGTGTTAGTGTTTACACAGCAATCCAAGAAAGACATGTTCTCCACAAAGTCAGTCAGTGAATTCAGACACTCAAAAACAAGAGCAGACCTTTCCTCATTTGCTGAGGTTTTAGTTTTAATTTCTTTTTCTTCTTTATTCATCAACAATTTTGACTCCTCTTTATTCTCTTCAGCACATGTAGGACTATCCGATGGCAAAGTTATGAACTCAGCTGAATAGTTCAGTCCAGTGTCAAATAAGTCACTATCATCCAATATATCAAGCCTTTTCTGGTTCTTTGTCTTTTTAGACTTTTTTCCAGAGCAGTAACTGTTAGTACCTCTGTTTTTCGAAGAAACTATGGTAGTCCTTTCAAGTATAGAGTTAGAGGCTTCAGATTGGTTTGAAAGAACTTGCACTGGTAAGGGAAGAATAAGTTCAAGATTACTATATATAAAATCCACTTTCTTCATCTGGAATTCTGTGAGAAGCTGCATCAATTTATTCCATTTCTCCATGGTTGTGATTTTGTGCTGCAAAATAATAATCGTGAAAAATTTATTAATACATTAACATATATATTTTTTTTTTAAATAAAAATGTTCTTACAGAAAATCTTATACTCCTGGCTTTGTGTTTATGAGGCGAGGGACTGTTTTGCTTGCAGAAGAGTGCCCCAGTTCAGATTTTGCTTAGTAATGACAGAATCCCCTAATTTCTCAACAAACCTTTTCAAAGAGATTTGCTTCTAAGAAAATGCTATTTGTAGTGACAATTACACTCAATTATCTGGCAATCATTCAAAGCATTAGCTAGTCAACTACAAAAATACCTTAAGAAACGTAAAGAAATCTTCTGAAGGGAACAGGATATTCTTAAGGCCAAGCAGTGTCTCTACACAGCCTGTATCACATTTTGGAAACTCCTGAAGATGTGCGTCAGCTTGAGAAAAATCAGTCTTGGAATCGGTGGTCTTTTCAGAATGACTTACATGATCTGCTTTATTTGTCTCATCTCCTCCTGCACAAAGATAACATGCTTTACTTGAAAAGAAACGATGGCATCATGAAATTGATTTTTCCCCTCTTTGCCTCAATTCCTTTTATAAAGGATACCGTATCTGTCGCCTCTTGCTGCAGTTCTGAATTAATATAGCAGCTGAAATTAGTCATCCCTATCCCCACTCATCATCCCCATTTCGTTTCTCTAAGTGTTACCAACCTGCCTGCCCCCCTTTCTTTGCAAGTAACCATTTGAAATAGTCTCTTCTTCCTTTTACACCCCACTAGTCTCTCTCTGTCACTTGCTCACACGCTGTCTCACTCACCCACACCTGTTGGGGATACTGCTCTTGCATCCTTTGGGACTGAGTTCTTACCCTTGCTGCCTGCTCGCTAGCTGTCCAATTTTTCTCCTTTTTTCAGTTCTGCTTCCACTAGGTGAATTACCCACAACTCAGCTAAATGGATAAAGAACTGCTAACTCTGAGCTGAAGGGAAACTACTACTGGCTCTCTGCTCTGCCCAAATTTGCTACTGTCCTGGTTTCAGTGAGATAGAGTTAATTTTCTTCCTGGTAGCTGGCACAGTGCTGTGTTTTGGATTTAGTACGAGAATCATGTTGATAACACACTGATGTTTGAGTTCTTGCTAAGCAGTGCTNCTTGCAGAAGAGTGCCCCAGTTCAGATTTTGCTTAGTAATGACAGAATCCCCTAATTTCTCAACAAACCTTTTCAAAGAGATTTGCTTCTAAGAAAATGCTATTTGTAGTGACAATTACACTCAATTATCTGGCAATCATTCAAAGCATTAGCTAGTCAACTACAAAAATACCTTAAGAAACGTAAAGAAATCTTCTGAAGGGAACAGGATATTCTTAAGGCCAAGCAGTGTCTCTACACAGCCTGTATCACATTTTGGAAACTCCTGAAGATGTGCGTCAGCTTGAGAAAAATCAGTCTTGGAATCGGTGGTCTTTTCAGAATGACTTACATGATCTGCTTTATTTGTCTCATCTCCTCCTGCACAAAGATAACATGCTTTACTTGAAAAGAAACGATGGCATCATGAAATTGATTTTTCCCCTCTTTGCCTCAATTCCTTTTATAAAGGATACCGTATCTGTCGCCTCTTGCTGCAGTTCTGAATTAATATAGCAGCTGAAATTAGTCATCCCTATCCCCACTCATCATCCCCATTTCGTTTCTCTAAGTGTTACCAACCTGCCTGCCCCCCTTTCTTTGCAAGTAACCATTTGAAATAGTCTCTTCTTCCTTTTACACCCCACTAGTCTCTCTCTGTCACTTGCTCACACGCTGTCTCACTCACCCACACCTGTTGGGGATACTGCTCTTGCATCCTTTGGGACTGAGTTCTTACCCTTGCTGCCTGCTCGCTAGCTGTCCAATTTTTCTCCTTTTTTCAGTTCTGCTTCCACTAGGTGAATTACCCACAACTCAGCTAAATGGATAAAGAACTGCTAACTCTGAGCTGAAGGGAAACTACTACTGGCTCTCTGCTCTGCCCAAATTTGCTACTGTCCTGGTTTCAGTGAGATAGAGNGGGGATTAAACCATGACAGCTACTCAGAAAAGGAAAGGAAGATAATTGAGTACCATAATGATGGGGAATAAACAGGTACAATAAAAATCAAACTTTTAGTTCCTTATGCATATATACAAGGCTTCAAAGTAGCCAACCCACCACCCCCCCAACCCCTATCCAAATGTTTAGGAGTCTTGCAGAAAGTTACCATCTATTCATACACATCTAAGAATGCTTTGATTTAATAAAATTCATGTTAAGACAGATAATTTTATTTTAATTAAATGAAATCAACCTACCGTGATGTGCCAAACATTTGTCTTTCAAGCATCCACCTCCACTTCTAACCCAAAATTGTAAGTAGAGAACACTTTGTCTGATGTCACAGTTATTTGTGGTTAACAGAGCAGCTAAGTCTTTTACATCTGTTCGTAGATTCTCAGCCAGACACAGCACTTGAAGATAGCTAGCAGCATTTACCTAAACAAGAGTTAGACAAAGACCACTGAAAACAATTCTTACCAATCAGGCTCAATAGTCACACAGAAGCAAATTACTCTATCTATGCTTGCAATGCATTTTTCCTTTTCATATAGGTTAATTTAATTAAAGTTACATTAAAACCTCTGTAGAAAAGCAGAATACTGTACCAAATCCAAACAGTCCACATCAGAGAATTAAGTTAAATTTAGAAATTCAGCTCATTAAAAACAAAAAACCCCACATATTCTGCCTGTGTTCCTGAAACCACATAATGAACAGGTTTTAGTGCATTATATTCACTTTAAAGGTTTTTCTTTCTTTCTTAACTCTGCAGTTGTCTGGGAGCCCAAAAGATTTTCAGATTCACATTTAAAGAATTCTCCTTCTCAAAAATTAGTTCCTTCTAATTCTCATTTATTTAGGTTTTTCATGTAATACACAGTTGCAAATAAAACTGTTTGCTACACAGAATACTACTGTTTACATTAAAGGAATAACCCGTAATATTTCTAGAAGAGTTCCTATACTTTTTAATAAATGAACCAATACCAGCATAGTCAGCCTTCAGATCAAAGCTACTGGGTATATCATCTATGAAATTATTTACTACATCCTAAAAACTAAATTAAGTGATGTTCTTCTTATATAATTCTCTCAAATACTAAATGGGTAAGAAAATAAATCTTCCAGGATAGTAATAAAAATTCTACATGTAAAGATAAATACAGCCTACGCATCCTTGCATAAACCCTGAAAAAACAGTTTTCTGATGAAACAGATATTTTACATCAGATAAATATAAGCCTACACCAACATTTAAATTTCAAACTTAAATTAGCTGACAACTACTTGCTTAGGAGGCATCTGCATTTCCAAACACAGACTTACCAGGGAAGGGGTTCTAAAGTTGATCTCTTCAAAATAGCCGTCAAACGTTAAGCTGAATGTTGGATCTATACAAAGAGATTATCAGTGAACTGTCACGACACTGTGTTCAAAACTAATGATTTTCTTTACTTATTAGAGCAGCCAGTATCTTTACTCAAATACTAAAATACTCGCTTTATAGCCTCCACTCATTTCATTTTACATTTAGGAGCTTTATTCAATCACCACCATTTAAACCATCTCATTAAAAGAGGCTCTTTTGTCTGTAAAGCCTAATTACTGTAACAATCACTACTCACCGTTGGTAGTAAGAATCACAGGTCTCTTTGCAGTTGCCATGAATGTCTTTATTGCACTTAGAAATCCTGCATCTTCATCAAATATTATATCTACCTATAGAAAACGAATGAAATGCAAGATATCAGTAGCTTTAATGCCAACTGTCAATACCTTTAACAATAACTACAAGCTGTGAATGCAGTCATGCTGTTAACAACAGTGAGATTTCACATTCATACAGGTTTCTGTATGAATGCAATGGCAGTATATATGTATATATGCTTCGGGTAAAGTTCACTTGTTAGCACACAACACTTTGATCACGGTCTTCCATGCTGAAGGTTAGAAAAATCACAGGCTGATTGAGGTTGGAAGGGACCTCTGGAGGTCAACATGTCCAACCCCCCTGTCCAGGTGGCTTTTGAAAATCCCCCCCCCCTTTTTTTTTTTCCCCTCCTCTTTTTTGCACCAGTGATCTCTAGGATCAACCCACAGTTGGCAACATTGCTATACCTTCTTTATTTACTTAAAATTACATTCTTGGCTGCAATTTAAAGATATTTTTGGGCAAGAGGTTGAAGAAAAGAAGAATTTAACGTGGGCTTAGTTATTACTGGGGTGTTAATGGTGACTTTTAAAGTGTCTCAGTGCATTTAAATAGTGTGAAATTATAAACCAACACTTTTGGCGTAATCAAAGGAATTGAATCAGCAGAATCCTGCTAACTGTTCCAACAGTGAACAACTGTTGAGAGATGATAGTTTCTTTAGCTTTTAAAACAACGATCCATGGTTAAAAAAAGTACTCATGAGGATGAAATCATTAAACATTGAATTATTTTTTAAGAAGTTGATAATCCTCACATTTCAATCTACCTAGAAGTCTCAAGTAGGAGGGGGAAAAAAGTTAAACTCTTTAAACATAATGAAAGGACATATTGCTCACATCAATATATTTCACGTGAATTTTACCTCTTCAAAAAGAATGAGAGATGTTGCACTTTTTCTGTTGTGTTCACCTCCTTCTACTTCTTTGTTTATTGACTTAATTTGAAGATCTTTCTTTTCTTCACATGAATTCTGAGTATTTCCTGCAGATAGGCGAAGAATTGAGCAGGAAGTAAAGGAGGACTGAAACCACTTAATATGCATTCTAGACACCGGTTTCAAAACACCCCTTATATAAACCACTTAAGAAATCTGACCTACACCCTTTTCTGATGTCTCTGTGTAAAAAAAAAATTGCAATTAATCTGTTGGGAATTCAATGGTGTTTGGTGAAGGGCTGACTACTTACAGAATTAATTCTGCACCTAACCTGTTTGCGATCTATGATGTCTCAGGGACATGGAATATGTAAGTCCTTCAAGACAGTGCAGTGTGATTGCCTGAAAAGACAAGGACTAGACTCGATTGCTGCAATTCAATCCAGCACTTTGCTCATGCATTCCTCTGGATTGTCTGTGCAAAAAATACTGGTTGTCCAAGTATGCTACTTCCTTTCTAAAAACCCGTCTTTAAGACTTCCGGCTCCCATGAAACATTTGGAAATACATCTTCCAATATTAAGAGACTCAAAGATTTCAGTGTGCCTTTCTATGTATTAAAGTCCACAGTCTGCAGTCAAACGTGTACTGGCTTTACAGAACTTCTTAATTCTGTGGCAGTAATTTTGATATATAGATGCGCACCACCTGGCACAACTATTCCACACCAACCTGAAACAGGTACTGAGGTGTGTTTTTCTAGAGACAGATTTTAATTTATCTTCTCTTACCTAAATGCTCTGAAAACAAACAAAACCAAACAACTAAGGAAAGCCTACTGAACTTCAGCTGGTTTGTACCCTAGTTAACTCTCCTGCGATACAGATTAATGACTACTTCCTATGTAGTTAAGTGTACCTGAGATGCATTAAGCAACTCTTGCCAGCAGTTGGAGTGTAGTAAGTGTGCTCTACTTTTCTCCACACATGTCCATGTATACAGTAGTACAGTGTAGCACTTCCATCTCCAAAGGTAACTAACTATTAAATAGTGATACCTACCTTTATTTTTTTCTTGAGATGTTACTGCTCCATCATTACCTTTACGTTTGGAAGAAATTTTGAAATAGTTTGCAAGTGTTTTAGGGGGCAAGTTTCGTTTTAATCCTGCTCCTTTTGGTGACAGTGGAGGTTTTCTTGGTGAAATAACTTTCTTAGGAGAATACACTTTTTCTGCAAGAAATGTTCTGTATTAAACTTAAGCTGGAAACATAATCTCAAACTGACATTTCTCAGGCAAATTTAGAGCAAATCCTAGTTTTTTATCTAGTACAGGATAGGTTTACTGTGGTGATTTCTGTTTATTTTACTTTTCTCCTGTTACAGGGAATGCTTTCTGTTCAACCTTCTATTCAAGTGCCATAACACTTACTCCATCACTACAGAAATAAGATAATCAAGAATCAGTCATTTTGATAAAGTCATTATTTAATTTGGTACATAGTTTTGTTAAGCAACAGAGCATTTCTTATTATGGCCAGATAAGGTGAAATTTGCTATCTTTTTTAAACAACTGATGTCTAAAAATTGTTTTGGGAACTCAGTTCCTTGAGGAAAAAAAAAACAAAAAAACCCCCGAAAACCTAAAAAAACCACACCAAACAACAAAACAAACAAAAAAAATCCTCAACCCCCACACCAACCAACCCCCCCCAAACTCAACCAAACAAAAAACCCCTGATATAACCATGAAACTTACTTGGTGACTTGGCACTGCTACAACTGTTAAAAAAGCAAGGCTTATGTGCATTAATGCCTTTTTTGTCCACTTGATGAGATTGAGTAGCTTCTTTTAGTTGAGACAGTATCTGTCTACCGCTACGCTGGCAAGAGGCATTGACTTCAAATATCTGCAACGGTATTTAATTTACATTAAAAAAAAAAAAGGTAGACATTTGTATTATGAATGCTTTCATATCACTAGTTACAAATAAGAAAAATGGCACTGAGGAAAGGACTCCACAAACCTTAAAACCAAGCTCCTGAGCACAAGCATATACTGCAGCAGTTTTCCCCACACCTGGTGGGCCAGTTATCAGAACTGTATTGCAAAGGCTAGTCTCTTCCTCAATATCAGATTTATTATCTTTAAAATCAAGGCTGTCCAAAGAATCTGTAGAATTATTTAAAAGAAAAGAAAGGATTAATGTAATTTTTATGCTAACTTTAACAAATAGAAGCTATATATATTATTTTTAATTCTATCAGCACCTTCATGCTCCTTGTCCTCCTTTTCCCCTTTCTGATTTCTTTTCTCTTCCCAATCAGCTCTTTTTTTCCATTCTTTTAACCAACTATAAAAGGAAGGAACAGAACAACAACAAAAACAAAATTACTGCTGAATAAAGCGAACCAAATTCAGATAGAACAGAACATAAAACTAGGGGACATCAGCCACTTGTTATCCCTCTCAGAAACTGATCAAGTCCTTTCAGATTAAAAAGAAAAAAAAATTGGTCAGGGCTTGCGCGATTCTTTTGTAAAAAAGGATTCCTTCTTCATTCTCCATTGTATTGGCTGATTGGTATAAAAACTGCCACTTGGCGAACTACTTATAAACTGTGGAAAATGCTTTATCATTCATAGTTTAGTGTTGTTTGTCAGATGGATCTTTAAATTCTGTGTAAGAGCCGCAACAATAGCTTAAACCCATACAGAAAATTTAACTGAAAGCACAATATATTAGATGGACTTGAGCGCTAAATTACTGTCAAAAGCAGAGGCAGTGCATCAAGATCAGGATCAGGCACGCTTGCAGGGAAGTATAGACAAGTACTGCTAAATTGCGCTCTCTCATTCATAGTGTGCAAGCTTAAATAACCTGACAAAAAGAATTTGTACTGAAATTGTAAGGGCATTAGTTACTGAAGTATTTCATTCTACCCCACAGCCTAATGCAGCATTTCACGTGTGTGTTTGTTTTGTACCGTACTGTACAACTTACGGAGGTATTACTGTAAAAGAAACTATGACCAAAAGATCATTCACAGCAACTGACAATTTGTTTCTGCAACTTTTCAGAAGTTAACCAAAACAAAGGCCACAAACATATACCCTATAAGTGTTATTCAAGCACAGTGAAAAATAATGGACTCCGCTTCTTCAAGCACAATTAAGTAATAGGATGTTTTGAGTTATTTTAAGAATGGATACATCCTCCTACTTCTGACCTGTGTAGCCTTTCAATTTCTTTCTTGTTCCCTACAAGTTCACTGGAATCTTGAGGCTGGTATTTTTCTGTCCAGAGCATATCTTCCTTTTCAACACCTACAGGAAAAAAAAAAAAAATCCATTTTTAAATAGTTCTTCAAGCAAGAGAGTTGTTCAAGTCTAGTAGAATCTTAAGACTAGATATGATTTTTGCATCACAGTGGAAAGCTGACGTACATCATATATACAGTCCCTCAATGCAAAGAGAATTAAAATCAGACAGGAAATGCAGTTACCTGAAAGTGCATTTGGCTCAGATAAACATTCAGCGTCTCCTGTCATAACATCTGGTTTCTGGGTCTTGTTTTTTCCCAAAAGTGTGGCTTGTACTGTTTCTGCTTGTTTTTCTCCAGATACGGGAGAAATAAGGTTCCTGGAAACTCTGGATTTTATTTCAGTCTCTGTACCTTCAGTTTGTTTTCTTCTTTTTGATTTGTGGCCTTCCGTTTCTTTCCTTTTCCTCTTAGTTTCCTTCCAGTTGTCAGAATGTTTCTGATTTACCTCAGAATTTGCAGTGCCATCTCTGCTTTCTAAGGAGGGGGGAAAAAAAAACAACCCAAAACCAAAACAAACACACCCAACCAAACCACATTATTTTAAATTTCAAGCTACATCCATTATAACCATACATTTGTTTAAGCCATATTTGAAGAATTTGGACAAAATGACCTAAAATGTGAGGACCAATTTGTTTCCAACAGCAGTATTCCTTCACTAACATATTTCTGGCAATTCCAAGTTGCCTTTTTATGCTGGAGAGAGTGAAAGTATGAGTTTATTTTTCCCCCTATGTAGATTACTAACCTTGTATACTGTTTTCAAAAACCAACCGTTCCGTTTGCTTTTTCAGAAATCTGTGGAAGTATTTTCTCACAGGAAATTGAGAATTAGAAGACATGATCTCATCTAGTAAATCTTTCCTGAATGTATCAGGAAAAACCGGTCGGTGGCCAGAAAGCTGTAACACACGCACACACACAAAGAAAAAATTATTACTTGAAAACATTACACAGAATGACAGTTTTGCACAATTCAAACTGGTAGCTGTCTTGCTAAACCCAGAGATTAACAGAAAGCTTTGAGAATTGTCTAATGTTACAATGCAGAATGGGGAAATCACACACAAGGGGAAAAAAAAAAAAAATTAATCCAGGACTGAAACAGATTCAGACTCCAGGATTTTTTAAAACAACAGACATCCTAACAAGTAACAAAACAATTTCAGTTTTTATTTTTCTTGCAACACAAGCTCCCATTTTAAAGTACTAACCACAGATGCAGAACAGTTTCCAGTTAGTTTTGAATTCACAGTAGAAAATTCACCAAGTGAGAGAGTGATTTTTGTGACATTAGTGACTTCAGTATTCACTTTCCTTAACTTAGTTAATAGAGGGCATGATGGTGATTTCAATTTCCACATTGGACAACCTACAAAAGAATCCCCACCAAAAACAAAACAAGAGGAAACTTTTGTTAACAAAACAGAGATACAGTCACAGACAAAAACATCCTAGAGTAAATAAGAATAAATGCTTTTAATTACAGCTTTATCATGTCAAAGCCAAGCTTATTTAGCTTACACTACATCAACTTTTTTATCTTTATTAACTCCACCTCCCACAAGCAGAACAAATTTACACATTTTCGCATACAACATTTCTCCAGTAGGTTGCTCCTGGGCTCTGCTTGCTCTAAATAAGAACCTGCGCCCTCGCTGGGTCTCTGTAGGACAGATGCTCACCCAGGATTCTGTTTATTTATTGGTTGGTTTGCAAATATAATCTCCGTTAAGTGCTACTCTACCTTCTGCTTTTCTGTCATGCCCTTTCACAAGAACACTATAGCACACTCCCTCACTTAGCGGAGGGAAATAGGCTGTTCTTTTCTCTTCCAGTTGGGGGTTTCTGCCCCGATCAGTCCAACAAGAGCTTTATTCTCCAAATTGGAATTTGAAAGACTAATTTTTTTGATTAAATATTAAGAATTTTGCATCCTCACCCATAAATGTATACCTTACTTTAGCATCAATTTAGTTTGTAAATTTTGTATTCAGAAACATCTCACTGGAAGCTTGTAAGTAGGAAACTACCAGGTATTCCAGTCATAATAATAAGTTCTGCTGTTCAAGTTTTTACTTTTCTGCACAGATTTACTAGAAATTATTATAGACATTTACACAGTGGCTGAACAAAAGCTTACAGTCATCCTTCTGCTGTACATGGACAACAGTCTTAAAAGATGAACTTGCAAGAGAGTATGCTTCCATTGCTGCTGCTTTCTTTGCAATCTGTCTTTTCAGTGACTCTGGCAATCCACTCATCAAGAATTCACGTTTTGCTCTGAACTGATCATCATCTTGAGAATTTTCAGATGCATCTTGGCTTTAATGAAGAAAAAAAAAGTCATTAAAACTACCAACTGAGTAAGGCTTACAACAGAATTTAATCACATTCACTTCTACACATGAGTTAGAAGTAGTCTGGGAGAACTGCTAAAATAAATTTAAATGTAGTAAGTTTACGTTTAATTTTAAATTTTGTATTAGATATTTTAATTTCAAAAAATCCTCTTTGGTATTTTTATATGCAATTTAGGATTTATTTTTAATCAGTCTTCAACTACATTGTCAACCATTGAAGGGCTCAACAATGGTTGCAGAACTCTCCAAAAACACCCCAAAATTTTGCAAGCAGATTATCATTTTGATCAGTATAAAAAAACATGAACATTTATATCACTTTTCAATAAGTGCATATAAATTTGTAAAATGAGAGAACGTTAAAGTAACTTTGAAACAGATTTTGATTCTTAAGCAACTGCAATCTTGAAAACTGACCTGCTTTCGTCAAAGATCACAATTGGTTCACCTGCAGAGTTTTGAGCATTTCTGCCTAGGAAGGAAGGTGGGTATCCCAGTTTTCCTTTAAAAAAACCCAAATCATTATTAGATTAGCACTGATATAAGATTCTAACCTTGCCTTCTCTGTTCACTGCCTGTATGTTCCATTTAATAACATTAGGGAATCTCCTTTTCTTAAGGGAAAGCTGAGTATTTTAACAAAATGCATTTATTTCTAGTTATTTCATCACTACAGACATTATTTTCTGTAACATTAAAAAAACCACCTTAAATTAGAAGACAACAAAACATGGTATACTATTGGCAGTTTTTCAAACATAGTTTTCCCTGAATGAAGAAAAATCAAAGCAGCGCATGTAAATAACCTCTGCACTATTAACTCATACCATAAAAATAAAAGGAATATATTGGAATATTATTAAAAAAAAATAAAAAAAACCAGAAGATGAATGTACTGCAAAGGCAGCTTTATAAAACAAAGTTATAATAGTCAATGATTGTAATAAAAATTAAAGACATCCAGTAAAACCCAATTACCATTTGAGTTCTTCGCAACCTTCAAGTTTCTAGACTTTTTCCCCAAAACATCATTTAAGCTGCGAAGATTCTTTTGCTTCACATTCTGCACTGTAGTAGCAGCATTATTCAGGCTTGAATCTAAAATGACTACTGATTCCTAGAGGGAAAGCAAATAAAATAAGAGTCGCAACTTCTCCTCCTTTATTAACAATACAATTCGGTGATCAGCACTGAGAAAACTGAAGGAACTGCTGGAGAGCTTAGAAGTTAGCAAACATAATTTGAAGATTATACAATAATTTCATTACTGTTGTCTACACAGAAATAGCATATAGAATAAGATCTCCAGTATACAAACGAAGGCCAGAATTACTCTCATCTAAATTTAAACGTCTAAAACATACACATTTGAAACATACACGTTGCTGTCCATTAGGAAAGAGAAACAGTCACTTTTAAAGCGTGACCATCGACTGCATTTTATGGGTCTGCATTAGGATGAGCTTTCCAGCCTGTGCCTTGCGGATATTTTACTATTTGACATTTACCACACCATTGCATAGATATCTACCTTATTTGATCCTTTAAGAGAAATGTTTGCAAGATAAGAAACATTTTTGTTGCTTAAATGAATCACAAAAATGTCAAAATATTTTTTCCCCTACAAAGTATACAGGCTTACTTCATTTTCTTGTAATTTTTTCTTTTCAGCAAGAGCTTGCTGTCGAGATGAGCGCCTCACAGGAGTTGGTAAGTCTTCATTAACCTTTGATCTATTATGCCGTATAGCCTTTGCTTTTTCTATCAGCTGTTTCGCTTTGGATATATTTTTAGAAGTAGAGCTTATCTGTTAACAAAGTACAAAAGAACCAAAATACCTAGCAATTAATAGCAATATATTTGGTGAGTATTTCACGTATAATTTTTCACATTCATAAAAGCATATGATTTTTATAAAATTTTCTTGGTATCAAAAAAGAAAATGAAAGAATGGAAAGGAGGAGCAAACCAAGATGATAGAAACACTTTTCAGAAGGGAACGAGTGACCTACAAGGGGCTCCTCCAGTTTGTCCACAGAACAAGTGAAATATGGGCAGTGACATTCCTAAGCATAAGCTGTTCTGCTCTACCCAAACACTATGTTCCATCCTGAGAACCCACAGAACACAAGCGTACTATTTTACTGGATTTTTCTGTTATAAAAAGTAGATTTGCACTAATAAAACGTATTTTAAAGTCTAAGGTACAATAACTGTCCAAGAAACTATCATAAATCACAGTAATATTCTCTTTCCATAGGGCATCTGAGAACTGTCATATTGTATTACATTAGACTATCAAGTAATACTGAATGTTAACACAACTATATGCATACAATAAATGAGAAAATACTGAAACACAAATTGTTACATGAATTACCTTTACATTTTTGGAGTTCAACTCTTCCTTTTTCATTGCTTCAGCCTTATTTGATTTTGTAGTCGCACCGATACGTGTAAACCTCATTCTAATTAGGGGAAAAAAGTATTATGAAATTATTACTTTATAATAAAGGGAAATGTTACTCTCAATCTCATTTTCAAAAGCCTTCAAAAATACAGTGCTGCAAACAGAAGCAACCCCCCAAGTGGTGGTGTTTTTTTGGTTTTGCATTTTTTTTTGTTTTGTTTTTTTCTTTTTTAATGTCTTTACTGCAAGCAAATTCATAGAGTCAACTTTTGTTCTTCTGTATTCTTAGCCAACATGATCAGTATTCATGCAGCTTTGGTATGCATTCCAATCACCTTATAATTATGTCTTACTCTTAAAATACTTGCAGGAAGACAAAGTGCAAAAAGGTAGAATATACTCAAAAATGTTTACCTTATTGGGCTGTTCCCGTCAAAGGGCACTGTAATCACTTCGGCTTTATACACGTTATTTTTCTTCAAGGATCGCTTGCTTGCTTTTGGTGTAGAAGTCTGAAAAGGACAGCCACTTAATTCATCTTCAGAAAAGGTATTTCTAATCCCGTTTTTTCTAGGTGTAACCTTTTTTGATGTTTTGATTTTCTTCTGCCTCAAACTCCTCCTTAACTCATTCACTTTTGGACTTGATGAAGTTCTTACACCTAAGGTGTTTTCCTTAGTAAGAACATTAGCTCCTGAATCCACATCATCATTATAACTGCTAGTATTTGAGACATTCATTTCTTTAGTTTCTGAAGCCTTCCTTCTCCTGTTCCCTTTTTTCTGAAACTTTTTAGGTCTTTTGGGTTTAGTTTTGCTGTTTTCAGGTCTGGAATGTGTATATTTGTCCACATAATCTTCTGGCACTCCACTTTCTAATCCCGTATTTGAAGCAGCGTCATCTTCAGGTCCTTCTTTTTCTTTTGAAGACTTTTCAATGGCTTGCTTTTGTTTTCCAGGTGCCTTTTTAACTCCACTTTTTATTACATCTGTCGTCGGTTGTCTAAATGCCTTCATAAACTGATGCCTTTCTTCCAGAGTACATTTTGGCTTCAAAGAATCTGACCCTGCAGTCTCTAGTACAGCTAACTCCAATTCTTCTTCTTCAATAACTACATTAGATTTTCTTTTTTGAGTAACCTGTTCGGTTTGTTCACTGTCCAAAAGCGGTGGGCTACTTTCTTTTTCCCCTTTCCATCCTTTCTGCTTCAAAAAAATGGAAGCTATTTTCCTAGAGCCTTTTTGCTGCTTATGCGGAGGAGCTAATTTGGGGGGAACGGAATGAACTTGTGCAAGGACAGTTACTGTTCTAAGTGGTAGCTGTTGAGATTCCTCACACTTTTCTGGGTCGCTAATACTATCACTTTTGTCCATTTCATTCGCTGTAGCAGAATTGTCCATTGTCAGCTTTGTGTCTTCTTCAAGATGATCTACGTTATTTTCTCCCTGACTCTTCAAGAAGTCCTCAAATGACACCGTTATTATAGTATTATTTACCTGCGACGTCTTATCATCCGTGTGAACTTCAAAACTGGAGTCGCTAATAGTAGCATCACACTCTGCTATTGTAGGAGAGACCATCCTTTTCTTACCTTCCATTTCCTCTTTCCAGTTTTCATTCAGCTGGTTTTCAGACGAAGAAGTTCCAGACAAATCTGTATTTACTTCGTGCTTCCTTTTCCTTGACTTTCTTGTCCTATTTTTTGTTCTGTTTACTTCTGAAACAACTTTCTTCACGTTTTTTCTATAGATGACAGCATTTGAGAAGTTGTCTCCTTGCACGTTATCTTCTGCTAATTCTCTTGCACATTTTTGGTCAACTAAAGTACAAGTAGCAATAAAATCGTTACTGTCCTGTTTCAGTCCTGCTGTTTCTCTGCTGTCATTACTACTAATTTCTATTTCATGTTCGTTATCAGACTCTTTCATCCCTCTTAGCTTATTATTTAACTCTACTCTCTTCCTTCTCTTCCGCTTTAAAGATGGTTTAAAAGGTGACTTACAGTCTTTGTCATCAGCATCCAACGGCGTTTTACTTTCTCCAGCTACAACTGGTAGTGTAGCTTTCTCAGTTATGGATGTCTTTTTAAAATAATCCAATATATTGTTGGGTTTTGGTGGTGACAACAATTTATCCGCTGGTTTTGCTAATGGTGAAAAATACCTGGTGATTGTTTTTACAGAAGAATCTTCCTCTCGCCGTTTCTTGCATGGCTAGAAAAAAAGAGTTCAACATTAATCTTAGTTTTTAAAAATTTAAGATGACTTAGTAATACAAAGCAATACAGTATATATTAGTGACACTAGTACTTTTTCAGAGGATAAAAGCCTCATGTCGATGTGCTAAGACTGTGTGCGCACCAGCTTTCTCTCTGTGTTTTCAAAAGCCATTTAAGCCTGAAATAAAGATTCTGCCATTGAAGAAAAACAAACAAACAAAAATCCCGTGTAGATTTGAAAGCGCCAAAACTGAAAGTGACCACAGGGTCTTCAGAACAGCTCCGCAGAGACTTCATAACTAGAGTTCAGAAAGTCTACTTCAATTCAGGTGATCTGTTAGTTACCTTGGGACGTTTGGCGGAGCATTTGTAGAGCACTTAACGAGAGCTCCAACGTCGCTTATAGGCGTATGACCCTACCGTAAACACCTAGCATATCTTAAGAAACTGTACCTTTTAAAGTAGTTAATGAAAAGGAATACAGGAGAATTCATATCTCGTAATTCAAGCCGTAGAAGAGAATTTATTTGTACGACTCCAAGAAAGATGGCTCACAAAGACTTTTGTAACTCTCCTAGTTTATTAAAAACCGAACTCTTCTGAAACCGCATCAGCTGAACCTGAAAGCGCGTCTTCCCAAAGCCACCGGGGTGGCTGGGCGGCCCCGGGGAGGCATGTCGTGACAGCCGGGGCCGCGCAGCGCTCCCCAGCGCCGGGCTGCGGGGCGAGGCCGCCGGGCCGGGCAGCCGCCGCGCAGCGCTTCACGCCTCCCGCTCTT
>VZTL01060100.1:31897-52252 GCA_013400535.1 Scopus umbretta
CGGGTCCCTGGCGAGCCGCCCCCGGGCAGCGGCGCCGCTCGGCCCTGCGCGCCGCGATGCTGTGTGGAAGCGCTGCCCGCGCCCTGCCGGAGCCTGGGGGGGGGCGATGGCTGCCGTGAGCCCCGGCTCCCTGCGCGCTTCGGGGCAGCCCGCGCGTTGCCTGCGGAGGTGTCGGGAACGGGGAGAGGGGGAAGGCATCAGGGCTGCGAGTTGAAGCCTGTCACTGAACCGAGCCTGATCTTCTGGGATGGTAGGGAGGGTTCCCAGGCGACCGTAAAGGTGTCTAAGGGTTTCCTGAAATAGTTGGGATGCTGAGTCTCGTCTCACAGCAGCGTCGTGCCTCTCCTCTTCCCCTCGCATCTAAAGGATGCCTGTCTAGGCGAGTTGCGCTCTAGTTCGGGCGCTATCCTGAGCTCTGCTCTCCCTACACACCGAACGCCGTGGGTCACGTACTCGGTGGGTCACGTATAAGCGTTGCCGGCGTTCCAGGTTAGCTGGTTTTTCTGCAGCTGTGCACTGGAGCGTGAGGAGTTTTCATTCTTCTGTGCTGAAGATGGACGATGAGATATGCAGATGGGGGTAGGGAGATTGCGGAGAGCCAGCGAAGGTCTGGCGTCTCTGTTGTGACATCCTCTAAGCATTTTAGTTCTTGCAGACTAGAACCAATGCCTTACTATCTTTGATTCAAGCCTGCAAGAGGTAAATAAAAACAACCAAACCAAAACCAAACTCAGAAAATGTTTCTGTGGTGACCTCATAATTTTTCCGAAGCAGATTCCATTAGCATAGAAATCTGCTATAAATCTGCTAGGTTAGTGCCCTGCTACTGAGTGAATGTGGGCGATCACTATGCATTAAATTAGTCATCTTCAGAACCGCAAGCTACTTAAGAAAATGAATTGTTCATGACTGTCTTTAATCCAAACCTTGTCATCTCAGAGCGTTGGCTGATAACTCAAAATGCATTGAGAGGGAGCCAGTTTGCCTTTCTGCAGTGGCTGCGAGCGCTCAGTTAGCTTACCTTTCTTTCCTTTTCCTCTCGGGGGGAATTTCTTTGCTTGTGTGCACGTTTCTGTTTTGTCTCTTTCCATCCTCAGGACCGCGCGCTGTTTTGTCCACAAAGATTCAGCCATGCAACACACATCCAAGAATCCCCTGCGTCCACAAGCGCTGAATGTCTTAGACTGGGGTCCAGATCGCAGAAGCTTTGTTATTTGGGGACTGGTGGGCCGGTGTGATAGGAAAAGCGCTTCATCTCACTTACGTTGCATCCTTTTCTCTTGGACCAATGGGACACGCTTTTCAACGAGGTTCATGCAGCTCTGTACGTTCAGGGACTTGCATTTCCTCTTCTGCGTAGCTAGTCGTATCTGTAATTCTGAGGCTGACTTGTTGAGTTTGTGTCTGCATGTAATGGAGATAACGGGCTTAGAGAAGTGAGTATTTTGTCTTTCTCCGCCCCATCCCTTCGCAAATCTAAATACTTCCTTTTTTTTCTCAAGCGTTGAAATAACAAGAGAAGGGAAACTGAGCTGTGCGGCAGCTGCAGAACTTCATGAATATTACTTGAAGAGGAAATTTATTTTACCTAACCAGAGAGCTTCCTGTGTTCGTTGTCTGTACTTCTAAAGATCTAGAAATTACGTGTAAGGCTGTGTGCACGTTGCAGCATTTCCTTGTGTGTGTGACTTAGAAAAGTTGTTCGTAGGGAGATGTTTACTTCTGACTTTTGCATCTTTAGCTCAGGGGTGTTCAAATGCATTTTCTTCCCTAAAAGTCAGATTCAGCAAGTTTGCAAACATTTTAATAAGCACTTTTAAAACCTTCTGTGGTCTAGTTCTTCCAGAATCAAAACAGACTTGCTGGTTTTTATATTTTTCTTTCCACTGAGGATTACCTGTATATGATGGCAGAGTGGTTTTTGAACAGGATTACAGCAATTTTGGGGGGTGATGGGGAGAAGACCTAGAGAGCATTCAGGCTTTTCTGACAAGAAAAATTCCCTGATTGAAGTAGACATAACGCAGTTTGTATTTTGCTCAGTTAATGCGCTCTTCCCCTTGTCCAGGCTAGTTTCTTTGACTCCTTCCCTGCTGTCCATATACTAAAACCGACTACGCTCGTTTGTAACCTGCCAGCGGTCCTTTTTTTAAAGCTGACTTCACACGCAGCTTTTCACCAGCAGATGCAGATGAGGTGGTTCAGAAAAATAAAAGACGTGCACGGCCTTTGCCTTTATCCTGAATCCTTCTTTCCTGTGACCTGAATTTAGATCAGAGAAAGTGCAACGTTGACCAGAGATGTACTTGAGCAACACTTTAATGATTTGAAAGGGACCCTAAAGAAGTTGTTGGATGAGCGACTGATGTCACTGCTGCAGGAGGTGGATGTTATAGAACAAGAAAGCATCAAACCCTTGGATGAATGCCAGAAGCTAATAGAGCACGGAGTCAGTACAGCCGATGATCTGCTCCGGGAAGGTAAGGCAGGACCTGATACTAAGTCTTAGCTGTACCTTCCAGTGTGTGTGTCTCAAAGTCTGGAATGTTCCTGTTATAGGATCAGCATATTTGTCTCATTTTGGACTTCTCTCAAACCAAATGTTAAGAAGACCTTAAAGTTAGGTAGGTGTAGTGAAGAGCTGATCAATATTATCTCCTACAAATCTGTATTGTAATACTTTGCTCCAATCCTAGGGTCAGGGTAGCCTCTCTGTAAGGGCACAAAGTGTCTACTCTGGAAATGTCTCACTGCAGAGGCGTCCTGCACCCCTCCATGCTAGAAGGAGGATTATGCCAGGCTACTTTGAAATAAAATACATCTTGGGTACCATAATAACAGAAATGTCTCTGTTGAAAGAAGTTATTTGTGTCTTAATGGAATAGCAGCTGAAGTGACCAGTTTGTCTTTCCTCTTAAGTGTGATTATGTTCACTGTTGATGGGGAACATGAGGAGTGGAGTGGCCACTGTGTGGGAAAAACTTCTCCAAAAAGTCTGAGGATGAGGCAGACAAAAATAGACATGTGGAATATTATTGCAAGGGCCAGTTTGTACCCTACTGATGTTAAATAGCTAGGCAGAAAGGAATGTCACTCTTGACTGTTTTCCCCACACTGGAGAACCTACTGGGAGCATGTCTGAGCCATGAGTATGTTGGCAGTTTCCTTGCATTGTTCTCGTGTCTCAACTTTAACTTTCTTTCAACATGATCTCAGTTTTGTGAACTAAAGTGCTTTGAGCAGTCTCCCATGGGTAGGAAATGTCCCAGCTCCCACTCAGACCTGAGCTTTGCGCTTAAAGACCATGCTGGCTTGGTAGCTCTATGCCTCCTGTTCGCAGGAGTAGTGACAATATTTAAGAATTAATTTGTTTGTTTTTTTTTACTAGCACCACAACTGCTGGGACAGCTGGTAGTCACCTTGTTTTTATTTCAGGTCTCAAGTTACTGAATCACAGGGTGGTGGCAAGGATTGCCTGTGTTTTATACAAGTTTCTGTCAGGTCTCATGAGAACCTGACTAGCTGTGCAATTCCTATCCCGTGGGTCACCATTCCTTCTGTAGCTGTAGAAGCATTGCTAAGTCATGTCGTCAAAATGAGCAGACGTTGCATCTGAGTCAGAAAGGAGTTAAGCCTCCATGGTTATTAAATCTCCTGTTGCCAATTATGACGTGTGCTTTTCTTTAGAGATTTGTAATGTTTGTAATCCTCCATTTGGAAAAGGACTGAGCTTGCTTATGTTGTAAATTACCATAAAGTCATCAGATAGGAGAATGGAGCATACGTATGTGTAGGCTGAACTGTGGGATGCTACTTTATATGGAAAGCCTATGAAAAGATTTCTATTTATCCTCCACACTTTTATGTATGGATTATTTCATTCATTATGGCAAAAGTTACCATTTAGATTGTAGCAAACAGAACAATGGTTGGAATTATTTTTTGCTTCTAAGCTCCTGCTTTTTTATTTTCTGCTCAGTGAAGGTGTCTTGCTTTTTTCTTCCTTTAAAGCAGGTGGAGAAAGTGATTAATAATCCCGATTTCTGGCATCTGACCCCAGTTCTCCTACTGAGATGTGAGGCAAATTATTACATCTGTTATGGGTGTGCCTGCAGGAAGCTTTGAGAGCTTCAGAAGTTGCTAGATAGGCTTTATGTTGTTAATTGTAATTGCATTTTCTAGCTAAGAGTCTAGCAAAAGTGCTGAGAATGCTTCATGTTTAATTGGTTGTTCGTGTCAGAACAGGTTATTCTTTGAAGCAAAGAATGCCTTTCTTGGACGTTTTCTCATTAGGAATATTTTTACCATTTGATTCCAGGAGAGAGTGCAGTCCATGGAGATGTGGGACAACAGAATGAGAAACTGTGCATCTTTACAAAAAAAGCTTTACATATTCAGCTAGATAGGTAAGATACTGACACACTGAGGTGACCTGAGGCAGCAGCACACGTGCTCTTGCTGTACAGGGGATCTTCTCTCCTTTGAAACAAAAGCCTTCCGCTCCATTGCCTTGGAAGATTCTTTTGAGGCGTTACCGTCCTGTTTGTTTCATAGACTTTCATTGGGGCTGGCAGTCACAGAATGGAATAGTTTTCAACCTCCATATGTTCTGTAGAAATATAGGCTGTTTATTTGTGAACGATGAAACTGGTCCTTGTGGAACAGCCTGTATTTCGGAGTATTTACTGAGAAACAGACAGTCTGGTTAGGGCTGAAACACAATGTTTTCTGAGTCTTTTAAGTTTGAAATGCACGTGCCAAATTCTGCAGCTGTTCTCTCTTTGCAAATCTGCACAGATTCAAGTGTGTGGACAAAATATGAATTTGTAGAAGCTGGCCCATTTCATTACGGCAAACTTTCCTTTCTCAGCTTACCAGAAGTGCCCTCCTTGGTTGATGTACCTTGTTTATCTGCCCAGTTGGATGACTGCCTTCTTACAATACTGAAAAATCAAATATTCAGACATGGAACTGTGGCATCTCGCCCACCTGTACAACTAGAGGAATTCGTTGAGAAGCCTGGAGGTATCTTAGTCCGATGGTGTAAGGTAGGTGAAATATCCTGGATGAAAATCATTCAGACTTCAGTTTTGTTCAAAGAAACTGAAAAAGCCACTTTCATTCTGGATTCTCCACTGCCTTCAAAGGAATAGTCCACCGCAGTGTGGTGTTAGAAATTTCAGAAGATATTTTTATGGTAATGGCATCATTTTAAAGGCAAGGTAATCTAGTGATGTTATGGTTGGCACTGGCAGCGACGCTTGGATGTTAGACTCTTGGTGTTGGACTCTACCTGCTCCCATCTGCAGGTGGAAAGGGCTGACAGGCTAGTGCACCTCTGCCTCACAATCTCTTTCCCTGTCTGTGGAGAAGTTGGGAGGGGCAGCTGAAAACACTGCTCCCCCTGCTTCCTGTGCTTAAGCAAGTGCCAGGTACTGGACAAGCAGGAAACACCTCCTTCATGTACTCTTCCCACTAAACAAATAAATAGTAGACAGTAATCTATCTGCGATGCTGTTGTACAAACAGGACCAAGAAATCCTGATGAGCGTGTTCCTGACAGAGGTGATTGGCACGTAGCTGTTCGTGGTGTGGAACCGAGTGGTTCGCTTGTGTGGCAACAACAGCCAAACGCTCTCAGTGAGGCTGAACTTCATTGCTGGGGTGATGCTTTTGTTCCCTTTGAAGACACTTTCACAGACCCGGGATGAGGCTGAACATGTTCTGTTACGCTTTTACCCCTAAACATGCTTGTGTTCGTAGGGAGATGCAGCGGATAGAAAGGCACTATTTTAATATTGGCATTAGCGAGTCAAGTAGCCTTTCTCTTCAAGACACAAAAACTATTTTTGAGTAAATCACTGCTGTGCTCTGATGTGGTTTAGTTGTTGGACAGCTCTCTGCTACTTGGCAGCATTAAAAAAACTTGTTGTTCTAGCAACAGCCAGACGTTGGTCAGCCGTCCTTACCTTGTAAAGGATGGGGACTCCGATTATAAAACCATAGACGCTGGTTGTCACATGTGGTCTGATTTTTCGCTGCTGTGGAGGAGTTCCCTGAATTTGGTCATGCTTGGGGGATAGTGGAGCTTTCTGGGGGGAGAGGGGGAATCTCTTTTGGCTTAGAGATATCAGAGAATTGGAAAAGATTCCCTGGAACAGTTTGTGAAGGCTAATAGTGAATTTCCCTTGCTGTTAAAAACTGGCACTGAATTTCTTTCCCAAATTTGTCTTCAGCTTTTGGCTGAAGGATCTTGCTATAGCTCTGCTAGATTGAAAAGCCTCCTGTTAAATGTTTCTTCTCCTATGGATGCTTCTAAACTGTGAGCAAATCATTCGTATACTTCTTTTTGTATTGGTTGGTTCAGACACTGATTTTATTTTCTGTAATGTATGCTTTCTGCTCTTTAATATTTTGTGACTCTGAATCGCCTTTGACAGCCTGCAGTACTATCCTAATATGTGCTACTTCAGAGGCAAAAGACAAAGAGGAGGGTGTCCTTTCTTAATGTAATAAATGTTTCTCTAGGTGGATGATGACTTCATACCACAAGATTACAGACTGCAATATCGTAAGAGTACTGCCAGTCACTTTGAAGATGTATATGTCGGCTCGGAGACAGAGTTCATAGTGCTTCATATTGATCCTAATGTTGATTACCAGTTCAGAGTCTGTGCCCGAGGAGATGGACGGCAAGAGTGGAGTCCATGGAGTGTTCCTCAGATCGGCTGTACCACCCTAGTTCCCCATGGTACTGTTTCGTTGCCGTTCATCTTCATCTTAAGCCTGTGTCATCAGTGCAGCTCTCCTGAAGGTCTATAGCTGAATGACTTATGGAGCTGCTTTTTGTGTGATGATGAGGTGTCCTTAGCTGTGATGTATGTATGTAATGTATGATGAACTGTGCTTTCATCCTAGTATTCATTCTTTGCTTTGTAGTATGAGTGATAGTGAGCCTTTCCAGCGGGTAGCTCACTGCTTAGCCTTGGAAAGCATCAATGAGCCAGAAGTGAGGCTTTTTTTTTTTTTTTTCCTTTGTCCCTCACTCCTACCTAAGCATTGCTTGATGACCTACAGTCACATAACAAGCTCTTATCTGGGAAAGAGAAAAAACTAAATTTTCACTTGCAAATTTTAAAGGGCAGTGGGTCATGAAGTTTTTCCTTTGCCTAAAATACGACTTTGCAGGGGTCACAGCAGAGAGTGAAATTCCAGTGAACCCTGTGAGCTGGGAAATATTTTTTGTAATTGCAAATGATTTGAAAAAGAGATCCCTCCATCCGAAGACAAAACCAACCCCTGTTCTTAATGTAGCTTAAGCTTCATATGAGGTAAACTGAGTGGACATTGCCACTGACTTTATTTTGCACGGACAGTAGCTGGTCTAGTTGAGGTTCATGCTGCTTTTTTTTTTTTTTTTCTTTGAAGAATGGACAGCTGGTTTGGAGGGTTACAGCTTGAGCAGTCGAAGAAACATAGCACTTCGAAATGATTCTCAGTCATGTGGTGTACTCTACTCCAAAGCTCCTACTTATTTCTGTGGGCAAACGTTAACATTCAGGCAAGTACTTTCTGGGTAGCTGTTGTCTGGGGCATCTCCTGTGAACCAAGCTTCCTTCTGTAGTCCGTTACGCTTGAATTGTATGTAAACCTGAGTCGTGATGCACGTTTGAGTTTTACATCAGCTCAGCCCCAGCCCAGGTAGCGTGTCTGTGTGAAGTTTGAACTTCCTTCTCTTTACTCCTACTTCCTGGCTCTTCAGGAAAACACCTGATGATTTTTGTAGGACCTGCATCTATCTAAAACAGACAAGTGAAATCCTGAGGGATGGTAAAATAATAGCCCGTGCTGACCAAATCTGTGGAATGTTGACCTTCTTCGAGTTTCGTAGCAGCTGTTACCGGCTGGTCAGACGTCAGTGGAGGCTCGCCATTGATTCTTTTTAACCTTGGGTCAGTGGGTTTTTTTCCTTCCCAGACTATGCACGTGCTTTGATGACTTTGGACATGAAAACGTATGTGTTGCGGGACAGGTAAAGATGGCAGCCTGGCAGTGATGTCTTTAACGTCTGAGATAGTTAGTGGTGATCAGACTACTGCTTGAAACTGGCATTAGAAACTCTTGAGTGGAGAAGGGATCTTGTGCAATTCAAGCTTTTCATTTGACACAGAATGCGATTAAAAACCTTGGCAGCTTTGCTGCCTGTGGTCCTGTCCCTGAGATGATGCTGTTTAACGGGGTATGAGGAATGTCCTTGTGCATATGTCAGTTGTAATTACAGACCTCAGGGACTCTGAAGCTTTATTCCATCTTTCCCTTGTTAAATAAAACTACTTGCTGTACAGTAGGCAACCCCCAAAGGCAATTTAAGGCGGTTGGTCGTGATATTTTTGTAATGTATTCCATGGTGTTTCATTTCTCCCTTCCTGATAATTAATTATCTTAACTTTAGATGGTTGTAGTATCAGGATGTATTCAGTTGCCCTGAGATGGGATAAAAAGATCTAAAGCTTTCATTTGAAATCTGTTGCTAGATTTAACATCTCTTGGTTCAGAAATGCCTGTGAAATTAAAGGCACAACTTTGAGGTTTCCCTTGGTTCTCTTTCAGACCAATGCCTTTTATCTTTTTTTTTATTGGTAACACATGAAAATCTTTTGCTTTACATTTTGGTTATGTGGAGTCCTCTCCAAGAGGAGATTGTTTCAGGATGGCAGAGCACTAACAGCACATGTCCACGAGAACTGTAGTGACATGAATCTTAAGATTGAAGACAACCTCAGAAATCATTTGTGTTCCTCTTCCAAGGTCCAAGAGTAGCTTCTTATTTGAAAGTGTGCGAGGCTTTCCTGAGCAGGGAGATGTAATACTTGGCGCTTGGCTTCCTCCATCTGTTGAAACAAAAGTGTATTCACAAGGGGATAAGTGGCTTGCAGAGCAAACCAAATGAGCAAGGTTCATGTTTCAGATGTTTGTGAAGCAGCTTTGTATTCTTCTTGCGCATTCAGGACACAGGCATACCTCATCAGTGAAAACTGAGGCTGTGATAAATGCAGTGCTTTGTATCTGCTTTTTAGAGGTAGACTGCTTTAGTTACCCACGGAGGTGAGGCATTGGGACGAGTTGTAGGAAAACATCACTGCTTTAAGTCGAGACTCATCCTGCTTCTTTGCAGCCTTGGAGCTGTCCTTGGGAAGGGGAATGTTTCTCCACGGTGACCTGCTCTGCAGCTGTCTCTAAAGCTTTTGCTTGCAGTGGGGAGCCACAGTCAGTCTGGCCAGGCTGGTGATTTGGGATCATCCAGCAGACGCCCTATGAAGATTGTGCTGACTTTGTCAGGAACCCACCACAACTCTACTGACAGCTATTACAAAGGAAGCGCATGTGATCACCCACAGATTTACTTCTCTCTGCTCCGAAACTGGCGGTGGTTGAACCGGTTCAGTGTCTGTATGCCACAGTGACAGAGGCAAGGTTCTGCTCTGCAGCGCTGGAAGTGATGAGGAGGGATTTGAACAGTGTCCCACTGACCATCGTTCCTACCACATATTCTGCGGGCTTTCAAAAATTTTGAGTCCTAGCGATCGTAGAGGCTGGGGAATAACTTTGTTGATGTGATAGGAAAAATCTGCCTAGTAGAGCAAAGCTTAGGAGATTGTGCAGTGATGCTCTGTACTGTACTTGGGCTCTTTGTCTTGGGCTCGTTATTAATTGCTGAAAAATCAAAACCTAGTAAGGAGAGGAATGGTGATCTATACCAGATCTTCGCCCTCTTCCCTATGCATGCGAGAGGAGGAAAGCCACTGCAGAATTATAGGTTGGCCGTTGTCTTGGGCGCCGGGGTTGTGCTTCCTCGTTACGGTGTCAGGAAGGTTTGGCTCTTTCCTACTTTGCGTTGGCAGGCAGCCCAGACCGCTCTCTTGGAGCGAGGGCAGCGGTGTAGGGAGGGTAGCCCTGACGCTGGAAAGCCCGGGTGTGGTGAATGCATGATGAAAAACGTGGCCTCAGCCTGGATTCGGTGTGGGTGCCACCGAGAGCGCTGAACCTAAAACATTCAGCTGGTCCTAGGCTGACTCCTGTGTAAACGCTGCCGCTCGGGGTGTAGCATCGCTCCTCTCTGGGAGTATTTGCTCTCCTGTTACTTGTTTGATGTATTTTTTTCTTCCTCCTGCTGCTGGTCCAGGTTACCTTGACAGTGCTCTGCAAAAAAGATCTATATAAACGAGCAAGTAAGTGTGGATACAGATTGACATGATAGAATTTCTGATTTTTAATGGGCTTATAGTCATGCATTTTTGGTTATTCCCGTGACTGTGGAAACACTCATTTCCAGCGCAGAACTCAAGAAAGGCTCCCTTAACTAGGGATGGAACGAATGAACATTACCTAAGCATAAAGGCTTTACCTCTCAAGTTTACAGATCCATAGCTATTTATAAAGCTTCATCAGTAACTCGGGCAGAGTTTAAAATCTAGAGTACCAAAATTAATTTGAAATCTCAAAGTTGTTTTGGGAAAACATTGTGCATTGCTTCCAGATTAAAAGCTTCTTGGATATTTAATTTTTTTTTCCTTTGCTTTACAGTACAAGGCTTTTGCTATCTTAGTGATGTTCCCAGGGGACTGAGAAACCTAACGGAGCGCAGAAGTAAAACATGGTTCCAATTTTATCTTCCCTGTTTGTCTTGAAAGAGTTAACCCATTGTGTGCTAGTCCATTGCTCAGTTTAATTTCCAGATCTTAAAAGCTTCTGCCGAAGTTTTTCTGTTATTTGGCAACAACCAAGTATCAGTGCTGCTCTTTGTCTCAAGCCGTAATGAAAATAACCGCTGTTTTACTCTCTAGAAAAGACCATCTGAGTTTCCTGAGACACTCAGGCTCTCTCTAGAAGTCTGATTTAGCACCTTTGAGAGATGGCAGTGCAAGAGAAAGGGCTCAAATACACAAGAGCCCCCTTCAGTATGCAAACTGTGCTCAGCTGCTAGGGCCCAAAGGGAACTGCATCTCAGGTCGTTTGCACAGCTTGTTTGCTTTTTCTTCCGAGATTCTTTCCCAGGGCCAAAATCCTAAATGCAACTGAGCAGAAGCCAAGCCTGTAAATGCTCTTCTAGGCATTGTTTTTAATATCCAATTTCCACCAAACTGGTTATAAAAAAAAAAAAAAACCAAAACCCAAACCAAATGCACAGACACACCGTCAAAGCCAGCAACCCACCACCACCAAAACACATCAGCCTTCCACCCCCTACCCCTTTACAGCAGAATATCAGGGACCAAACCTCCCTGTTTTAGTCACACTCATTTAAATACTTGCTGAAACTGCAGCCGTCTTGCCATAATACATGATGTTGACCAGTAATCTGGTATAGGTGATTGTGGTTTTGTGCATATTGATTGTTTCAGACAACTGGAAATAATTTCAAAAGACTCTAAGCTGTGACAGTGGAGAATTTTATTAAATAGCGATGAAAGTTTGCAGGAAGCGGATTTATTTTTTGTACAGTTTAATAAGAGTACTGGCCAGTGGATCTGTGGGGAAAGCTGGTAGGACTTCTGGTCACTCAACAGCGCTCTCCCCAAAAGGCTGGGTGAATTTGTTGAAAGCCCTGGAGCACAGTGCAGAGGTCTGGTATGGCAGGGTATTACTGTCTGGATTTCATCGTATGTCTTGATTTAAAGCGTCAGGGTTTGACTTAACTTTTTGCTTGGTAGAATTGAAACCGTGGGACAGCCAGACAGACGAGACAGCCTAGGAGTGTGTGTGGAGCAGCAGAACGGCTATGACTCTTTGCAGCGGGATAAAGCTGTGTGCGTTAGCACAAACGGTGAGTCTGAATCACCTAACTGGAGAATGTGATCCTTTTTTGGGGTTTTGTTATTTTGGTTTTCTTTCTTTCCCCAAACCCATAGGCCCTGGTTCTTCTTTATATCCCTGGCTCACATATGAGGAACTTCATCCAGCTTTTACGTACGTGCTGCTTGTGCAGTTAAAATCTTTGGTGAGATCACGGATCTCCTTTTCCTGCTTGCAGTTATTATTGCAGCCTGTTTGATGTGACAAAAAGGAACGTGGCAGGGTTGCCTTCCATTGCTATTTGCCTGCAAAAAAATAGGGAAACATAGTATTGCATGTTAGTACGTACAGGAAGCAAGAAATAATGTTTGATATCTCGCCTGTTTCAGGGGCAGTATTTGTAAATGGAAAAGAGATGACAAACCAACTGCCTGCTGTTACTTCTGGATCGACTGTGACGTTTGACATGGAAGTTGTGCAGTTAGGGCCTTCCGGCAACGAGGGAGGAAACTTCAAGCTTAGAGTAACCATCAGCTCTAACAACAGAGAAGTGGTCTTTGACTGGGTACTTGATCAATGCTGTGGCTCTTTGTATTTTGGATGTTCATTTTCATACCCAGGCTGGAAAGTTTTGGTGTTTTAGCAGTGAGAGAAGGGATTTTTGTTCTTGCTATAAAGTGTAACGTTAAAACCTCGGTTTCCAGCTGTTTGACATCAACAATCTGTTAACAAAAACCTGTCTTTATACTACTTGAACTCCACTGTATCGTACTTCCTACTGGATTAATTTCAAAAAATAATTGTGAAACATTGGATTTGTTACTCTGGAAAAAGTTAGAAAGAGGCATTTGCGTAGGCAAATTAATTTAAGCAGTCCATAAGACCTTTCCCTTTTTTCCTCCAGACTTGATTTTTGTCAGTATTTCATTGTACTCTAGTCTCAGGGTACGTGTGTTGTATGGAATTAACTTTGCTTAATGCTGCTGTTCTGTGAAATAAGCCTGTAAACGTTCAGGGGAGCGGAGGAGTGGTAATGGACCAAAGTTTTATTTATACCACTCGGAAAGAGCGAAGTATTTAGAGCAGTGATGTCCTGCTATGCTTCCGTGTACACAATGCTGCCTTCATAGTAGGAATGGGATAGTGGGCTCTGCATGCCGCAGCAGTTTCTTCCCTGCACGGTACTGTTCATTCCTCCAGAGTGAGGATGCCTGAGCCATAATGCCTGTTTAAATATGCAGCCAGTCTGTTAATGTCTCGCTTAAGTGCCTTATTTCCAGATATTTCTTGAATTGTTTCCTCCATTGTCACTTGGAATATATTTTCTAGAGTAGTTGCATGGTGATGCTTACATCAGCGCGCATGCTTGCCTCAAACTAGACCAATACCGAGAGCAGGACGGTCATCCTTATCTGCTCTAACGGCTTCCCTAGTTACAATTTACTGCGTAGCCTATGTCAGCGCAAGTCTCGGCGATTCAGTACTTGGGTACGACATGCAGATGGCAGCCATGATTCCTCACACAGCCATTTTAAGACTTGGAGACAACCTGCTTGCTCTTGGCCAACAAGAGACGTGGGAAGTGCTGTTCCGATGTGCAGGATTCCTGGAAATCCCAGGTAACCGCCTCGCGTTCACATGCAATAGGGCAGGTTTGTGGTCCAGGCGCTGCGGCTGGACTTGGCCACCCAAGCAAGCTGGGACTGCTGCTGGAGATCCACCTTGGGAGATAATGGAGATGGGCTTTGGGTGTGGGCTTAAGGCAGACCCCGCTGGCACAGACTTCACCTGCGGAGTCTAAGTGGAGCAGACGGTGGTAATTTAGCTCTCCTCCATGTAGCAGGGTGGGATAAGAAATTATGATGAGTTAAGATTGACTTTGAATTCAGAAGTTACATAAAAGTTCCCACTATTTCCCTGAAGGAGCAACTAAGATTTAGAACGAGCTTATCAAAGCGAGCCTATTCCTGGTCAAAAGATTGCAGTACTACTGGATTTAAAGACTGTTTTCAAGTAATGCTCACTGAGGGCTTAAAAGGGACCTTCTTACCTCAATTTCAAATAAAATGAAATATATTTTAGCATGTTAGAATAGCACTATTTTTATAAAACATAGACAATCATTCTGCCCTTTTTCCTTCAGTGTCAACATGTTACATTAGCCCTCTATGCTAGCATAAAAGGCTTAATTTACATTGGATTAATATCCCCGTACTCCCACTGTCAGTACAAAAGATTAGTCACCTGCCTGCATTTTTTTCCCCAAGCACCTGTAGTAGGGGTACATGGATTTCCGAAGAGAAGAATGGCAGTCGATATTTACACCATTTACAAGAAGAAAAAAAAAAAAAAGTGACTAGATTCAGACGATGCAAAGAACTTGCACATGGTAGACCTAGGTTGGAATTTACTGTAAGACATGAAGTGAGGAAGACTGGACACCTGCAGGTAAGATAATCCAGTGTTAGCAACAAAAAGCCTGCAGGATTCTGTGTTCCAAGCGGAACTATTTCACCGTTAGGGAGTAAGAGAATGCTAGCTTGTCCTGTACTTTCAGTGTTCCTTTGAATTATCCTGTGAAGAGTATGTTCAGTACTTTTTAAATATGGTTCTTTTCCTATAGCCAGGACGGTTCAGTAGATGATCAAGCCGCATCAGTCCTGTGTAGAGGGTCAGGCTGGCACTCCAGCTAACCGCCGACTTAACCCTTGCTCCCCTCAGGAGAGCTGGTAATTTTACTTCCAACGCTTCAGGTGTCAGGTACTAGTTGTAACTTAGTACTTTTACCATATGGAAACTAAAATTGTGAATATCTACACTTCTGAGGTACCGACGGGTCAGGTACCTTTTCGCCTGCTTTTGGAGCAGCTAGTCAGCCTGTTGATTTCTGCAGGGTGTTAACTTGCGTATTAGAAAATAAAGCTGAAACCCTGAATTCAGGTACTTCCACAGATGGTGACGCCTCGTCAGTTCGTTCAGAATATACACACAAAGCAGCTCAAGATGACTGTGAAGGGCCGCAGGAGGCCCCTGCTGCTCCCCTCGAGAGCTGAGGATGGCAATGGAATCCAGTATTTTTTCTGACTTCAGTCTTTAGCCGAATGTCGAGCAAGGGCAGTTTGCCAACGTTGCGTTGGTTTTTTGGTGGTGTTTTGTTGTGGTTTGGGTTTGTTGTTTTTTTTTTTTCCCAACTTAGCATAAGCCTAGCTGTCCGAATTGCAAATTAGGTACTGTTCAGCCACCTCTTAGAGCTGCACCTTTTAAACCTGGGAGGGGTGAAGAGTCTCAGGGCAAGAGACCCGAGCAATAAAGTTACAAAATATGCAAAGCCTCAGAAGAGGCTTGAATTAAAAAGCTTGAAATGCTGTTCTTCCACAGCAGAGTTCAGCTAGACAGAGAACTTGACGCTTCCGTACAATTCTTCACCTCCAGCTATTGGAGCCTTGCAAGCCAACGGTGTTAACTGCTTATGAAATCCAATCCTGAAAGTTGTTTTCTTAAGCTAGTACATTCACTTACCTCAACTAAGACTTATGTGTCAAGTGAAGTTTGAATTTTTTTTAAATAAAGTTTTATCCCTCAACTGCGTATGGTCTAGTAAATTATTTATTGGGGCATAAAGCTGAGCATCACCACATTCTTCTAACAAGAACATAAAAATGTATTCTGTAGCACTGCAGCCATCTTTAAGAGCTTCTCCCTTCTTTTTAAACGTTTCTCATCTTCTGTCCCTCTGAAGTCCCCATTTTTTTCAGGTTTCTCACTTGTGCACTTTTATTTCCTGCTGAAGTTCAGATGCTAACTGGCATCTCTTGCAGAAATAGTGGTTTTCCTTCTTTTTTAAAAATTAGTTACAGCATCTGTAAACCACTTTCCTCTATGTTCCATCACAGCTAATTTGTCTCTATTTTGCTGTTCCCAGCTCCTCACAGCTGCATTAACTGGTGCAACTCTTACACGTACTAGTTTTTGGTCACTTACTGAGCAAGAAGCTGAGGTATTTAATCCCCTTCAAATAATGTCCATGTTGAACCGATGCACAGCTTTGCTTTATTCCCTCAGTTCTGCTTTACCTGCAGCCTGTTCCATTTCCTTGGTCTCTTTTAAAGGAAAAAGAACTTGTGAAGCCGGTAAATAAGGTTGCCGACGCGGCAGCTTCCGCTCATAAATACACCATTTATATGAAGAACCTTCTCATGATGAGATGCGGAGCGTATCCCCTCGAGAGTGCACCTTCAGTCTGAAATCAAGGAACTTCAGAACCGCAGGTACCGGTCGCGGAAGGCAGACTTACCTACTCCAGTCAAAGCTCTTGTTTTCTCAGTTGTGAGACCAAGCAGTATCGGATTTATAACCAGGACGCGCTCCAGCAGGAACACCTTCATTCAAAGCACGGCTTGCTGATGGCACCAAACTGCTCTGTGAATTAAGAAATACTTAACTTTGAACATCGTCAAAACTGTCCTCACAGAATGGCTCCTGCGTTCTCAAAGGTAAAATAAAGTTGCTGGTTTGGGGCGAGTTGTGTGGTTTGGGGGTTTTGTTTTGGTGATTAGTGAAGTAATCGAACAGTTCAAATCATGTGCAACTGCTTCATTCCAGGCAGTGAATCCCCCAAAATTCAAGGACGACACTCAAGATGCAGTCAGAGCAACATACACTGAAGGTTAACAACTTAAATGCATCTAACAATTTTGAATATAGCATTTAATGCACTGAATGGAATATTCAAGTCATACGATAGGTTCCAACTTGGGGTTCGCCAAATACAAATCGTCATAAAAATCTGCCATGAACGTATTAAAGGCTAGATTAGAAGAACCTTGCCCATTTTAGAGGAAAAGCATACCGGACAACTGCGCTCTGAAGTCGTTTACAGAATCTAGCTGTCGTACCCTGTATGTCAGTATCTGAATTATCTTTAAAACGGGAAAAGGCTTTCAGTGTCTGCTACTCAGCCGTTGCTATTTGGCCGAGCAGTGCAATTCCTTACTCGTTTTGTTCTGCATCACCTGGAGTATCCATCCTCTACAGCCCCAGAGACGCATACTTTAAACTGACACCCGTTTAAACTCAGCTCCCAATAAACTAAGTATCCTGTACAATCTACCTGAAACGTTAAGCACTTGCCTGTACAAAACACACAAGCCTTATTTTTATAACCGACACATCACGAGTGGCATGTTTCATTTCCAGTTACATACATCACAGGTCTGAACAGTAATACACAACTTACGGATCTATCTCAAGTATTCAGTTCTACCCCTAGAAAGAACGAAAGATTTTATAATCTAGCTAAAAACCTGGTAATTTATGGAGACACCTTAAACAGAACCAAGACTGGACGGAAACTCGGCTACCTTTGGAACAACCTGGCAGAGGAAGAACATGTATCCAAATCCTACCAGACATGCAGAAGGGAGAGTTGAGACAAGGGACCGCTTGTGGCCTTTCTGCATGCACACAAAATGACCGGACAACCATCATGGCAGATTTTGTATTACTGAACTTTATGTACAAAAGCCGATTTCAAATAAAACATTTTAATGTAAAAACAATGGTTCATTTAAACAACTGCACTTGTTCTGCTTTTTGTTTTTGTTTGGGGTTTTGTTTTGTTTTTACATCTCCTGTACCACTGAAATTCTTTTATACCAGCTTACATGATATCTTCAAAATCTATCAAAGGTACATATAGAAAAGGCATCTTTATAAATAGAAAACAAAGGGATTTTTTCAGCTTTTATTATAAATTGACATGACATACAAAGTTTACTGGACAGAAGTAATTTCATTACTATTTTTGGGGGGATCACCAACTTTTTGTGCAAACAATGCTAGCCTTCTTTTAAGCATTAAGAGCATAACTGCTTAAGAAATGACATAAGCAATAATTCTAGAACTACATCTCCCCTAAAATAATCTATTTTTTTACATATGTGCACAGCTTTAGCAAATTAAAGCCAGAGAGAAATGCTTGATGTACTATCCAGAGGCATAATTAGAGTTTGCTAAAACTCGGAGAGCTGGCAAATTCAAGAAGTTTGTAATGAAAGCTGCAGTTTCCCTCTTTCCTATTTTGTACACAAAATCAGTGACTAAGAACTTAATACTGGATGACAAATCACATCCACACCATTAGTTAAATAGTCTCACAGTTAAACACATCTTAAGGACCATCAAAATCAGTATTTACATTTTATAAATTTCTGAAGACACCATTAGAAAGCTTATATACCCCTTAAACAAATAGGGAACTGCATCTCATGGTGATGGAATGAAATAAAAAATTAAAAATACCTGTATTTACAGCAGCATTGTTCCTTTATAAATAAAGAATATGAAAAATGCAATATTTTAAGGATAATAAAAAATTGAGGTGATGTCACTCAACCACAGTGCTTGCTGGAATAAACCCTTCGGTGCTGATACTGTACCAGTAGTGAAACCACTTTCCATTGGAAAAAATCTGTAAACGTATGCATAAAATGTGTTAACAGCAGTGCAAAACTGCTCAAATATAGTTTAGTCAGCATCTTAGTATCTGTATTGAATACAATACATCACAGAATACTTGCATAAGAAGTGCAACACATTTTCTGGTCCAATTTTACAGTGCATTTTTCCCTCAAGAGTGGCATCTCGAAAGCCAAAGCTAAACCTATGGCCTGGACTTGCAGTCTGTACTCAGGCAAAACAGCAGGCATAAACTTCAAAGAAGTTAATCGACGTAATGCCTACATACTGACTATAGACTCTCGGCTTTAGCATGGCACACTATGATGCGGAACCCCAGTAAAAAGGGTTTACATCACGTAGTTTGTGTAGCTGTGTAAATGTGTAATAAAAATACAAAGGAGCTAATGTTCAAGTTTAAAATGGTACACTGGGTGATCAATACATCAGAATTATCCACGAAAACCAAACTGCTGGTAACCTCAAAAAGCCAAGGTGGTACTTGACTGTGTCTGTAACGTGAAAAGCCAAGATCTTTCCAAACAGGCACAAGACAAAGGAAGTGCTAAGTTCGCCAACTCTGATAATTTTCGTGTAAAAAAAATTAATTTGTAATTTATGATCAATTGATAAATGATTTCAGATACAAGGATCAAGGTTAAACTTTAAATAGTGAGACGTTATTTTCACAAAAAGCTAACTGGAGAATTTCTAAATAAGAAAAGCAGAAACTGTATCCCAATCCCCGTTCCCCAATGTTTCACAACTTCATGGTAGGAAAAACAGCCAGATACAGATGCAAAAATCTTAATATAAAACGGTTTTACATATACTTAAATTATGTAAATTCCATAAAGTTCTTAAGACACTAATTACTAAAATTACAAAAAGATTTTCATATTGCTCTTCATGCTCAAACTCTTAGAATATTGTCATTACATCACCAAAACCGATATACATGTAGTACTTGCATAATTAACTGAATAGAAACCCTGTTAAAACAATATCCTTGTTGAAATCATTTATTTCCATCCAGCAGTGCCTGTTTGGAATCTCTGTATTTTTGTGTGTAATTCTTTATAGAGCTCATGCACCCTAGAATGTCACTTCAATGCTTGTCCGTTGAATGGCATTTGACTTTTGACTTCAGAGCTTTTGTTTCTTGCTCTGTTTTGTGACACCTGAGACGCTATCCATTTCTGAAATTCTCTCTCTCATATTATTTTCACTATATCCATTTGTTGTCCCACTTTGTTCCTCAGAAGATTCCTCATCCGTTGGGGAGGCTGATTCTCCTTTCTCTAACTTCTGCTGCATCTCTCGGAGCCTGGCAACAGCTTTGTCTATTGACATGATGCTGATGAGGTTAAAGTCATGCATGCTGACCAGATGTAGCATAAAGTTTCGACACAAGTTCTTCTTAATTATTTTTTGTCCGTAATTTTCAACAAACAGCATACAGGCATGATTCATTTGATTGTCAGCAATAAACCTGTCAAATTAGAAAGCCATCATTATGCAAGTAGAACATTTTCAAAAACAAAGATACCTTACAACATGGTTTATCAATGTGACTGCACAGACCATCTATTACAGAGTCTCAACATCTGCAATGTTTTTTTCTTTTCAAGGCCTTACGGCTACTAAGCACAAAAGCACTTTTGAAAAACTTGAACAGTCAAAAGCTTGTTACCACATTATCCTTTAATGATCCTTTCCTCAGCAACTGAGCTAACTGAATTTACGTGCTTAGTGAATTGCAGTGCAAAATGGTCAACCAAATCTATGCTATCGTTTATTTGTATCAAAACTAAGTTTATAGTAACATACCCGTGCTTCATAACATGAAGATTCCATAATTTCATCACTTCTTTCTCTCCTTCGTTAACATCGGAAAATTCTTCAATTTGCTGGAGAGAGAAAGGATTGGGAGAAAGGACAGGAGAAGAAAGCACACACACATCAGAACCGCATGTCAGCTGACAAGTAGTGAAAGCACACCTAAAATTCAACTTAGGCCACCTATATATACATCACAGAAATAACTAGTACTGAAAATTCATGCACTACAGTCAAAAAGGTCAGGAAAAAGTCGTATCACGTGGA
>VZTL01060101.1:0-13036 GCA_013400535.1 Scopus umbretta
CCCCACCGCCTCTCCTTCCTTTGGTATTTTATTGATTTCCAGACAGGCAGACACATAAAGCACAGTTCATTGCATTTTTGACCTGTTAGCCAAAGCATTAGATAGGGTTCCTAATTGCTCATTTGTTAAATACATGTTACGTCCATTTCTATCTGTAGGATATCCAAGAAAACATTGCTATCTACACAAAATATTTCATTTTTCAAATGCATATTCTGAATAGTTTTCCAGCCTCTATAATGTCCTTATTTGCAGCATTCTGTTTGAGACATTTTGAGTATCCAAATGTTGCATTTCATCTGTCTTTATTCCCAATAGAACCATCATAACTTATAATAAGTAACTCTGTATGGCAGATTTCTGAAGCAAACACATGATTTATGGTTTAGCTTAAAAAAAACCCCTTACATTTAACATTCAAAGTACTGTCAAACATTCTCGTAAGTCAACACATATTCTGTCTGAATATAGGAAGAGACAGAAAGGGTACAAATAAGATTTTTTTTTCAGATAAATTGTAATCATTCCTTTAGATTTTCTGGGTATTTACTCAATTAAGGAACTAAGAGTTTGGCTGAAGGCAGTGAGAGATAAGAGGGGTTCACTGTCCTTAGGGTGCACATTCATTTTTTCCTAGAAAGATAATCCAGTGGGCCAAAACAAAATATTCTCCATAGAATACATTCTTGCTCTCTTAAAGTGACAAAATTAATTTGATTGGGATTGCTTGAGTTTTATGTTTAAATGGCTGACAACTAAAAATACCAATGCATTCTTTTAATTTTGAGGAGGATTATTCATCCAGTTATGAGGTAACTGGGTTTGTGTTCACATGTCATCCTCATCACCAGCAGCTTTACCCCAGAAGACTCATAACCACAAATACAGGTGTTTCACTTGAATCACACTTGCTTCAGTGGGCAAAATTAAATCAATATCCTCACAAGTAAAATTGGCTTAGTAATATTTACAGCATCATCACATATTTTATCTTTACATACATAACCTGATGGGATACTAAACTTGCACCTCCGCCTATCCCAGAAATATATGAATAAATTTTTCCATCCACAAACTTTTTATTTGGACCTTTTTATTTGCCCCTTTCACATGACGAATAGCTTCATGTATCACAATTAACTCTTTCATTCTTCCTGTACAGAATATACAATCATATTTATACCCATAAGCTTTGTGTAAATGATTATGTGGATATATCATATGTATTTCTATATACTCATAAACACACACATACAGGACAAGAGTACAAATTAGAACTTTTCTGCATATTATTCTGGTGACCACATACTAAACTGTGGTCCTATTTAAATAATTTCTCAAAGGGTCACTTATAAATTGACCTAGAGAGGCTAATTCACCACAGTTATTGCATGTAGAGGAAATAAGGAACTCTTCAGCTTAATGTACATTAACAAATCTTTTTTGTGGTTGAGATGAATCATTTTTTCATACTAGGCTTGTTTTATAGTCTTGCACTCTACCTTATGACACAGGTAAACAAATGAAACATTTCATTGGGTTTGCATGGCAAGGTTTTGGTAGTGGGGTGGGCTACAAGGGTGGCTTCTACAAGAAGCTGCTAGAAGCTTCCCCTATGTCTGATAGAGCCAATGCCAGCCAGCTCCAAGATATACCCACTGCTGTCCAAGGCCAAGCCAATCAGCAAAGGTGGTAGCACCTCTGTGATAACATATTTAAGAAGGGGAAAAAAACCCACATTTTTTGTGATTAGTTTGTCCTAAAAGAAGGGCCAAGTTGCCATGCAACACCACAGGCTTGGGGAAGAGTGGCTGGAAAGCTGCCTGTGGAAAAGAACCTCGGGGTGCTGGTTGACGGCTGACTGAACATGAGCCAGCAGTGTGCCCAGAAGGCCAACAGCATCCTGGCTCTATCAGGAATAGTGTGGCCAGCAGGAGTAGGGAAGTGATCGTGCCCCTGTACTCGGCACTGGTGAGGCCGCTGGAGCTGCTCGAGCATGTCCAGAGAAGGGCAATGAAGCTGGTGAAGGGCCTGGAAAATAATGAGGAGCAGCTGAGGGAACTGGGGTTGTTTAGCCTGGAGAAGAGGAGGCTGAGGGGAGACCTTATCGCTCTCTACAGCTTCCTGAAAGGAGGGTGTAGTGAGGAGGGTGTTGGTCTCTTTGCCCAAGTAACTAGCAATAGGACGAGAGGAAATGGCCTCAAGTTGCACCATGGGATGTTTAGAAGAAAAAAATATATCAGGAAAAATTTCTTTACTGAAAGAGTGGTGAAGCATTGGAACCGTCTGCCCAGGGAGGTGGTGGAGTCACCATCCCTGGAGGTGTTCAAATAACATCTAGATGTGGCACTCCAGGACATGGTTTAGTAGGCCTGGTGTTTTGGGTTGATGGTTGGACTAGATGATCTCAGAGGTCTTTTCCAACCTTAACAATTCTGTGATAATATCTCAGAGGTCTTTTCCAACCTTAAGATTCTATGATTCTAAGTTCTGATGGTTTCAAGAAAAGGCTAGCATTAGACCAGAGCTTTCTGAATAACACATTAAAACATTTGATGTACCAAAGCATAACACAGTCCTGATGCAAAACCATTCTGAAGTCAGTGAGAGTTTGGGCTGCCTGTAGCTTTGCTGATGGAGAACTTCTCCATTCTGTTTCCTGCTCTTGGGTAGATGGTGATTCCATGAGCCAGCGTGGCAGGGTTATGGTTGAGCAGCTCAGTAAACTATATAGTTCTGATTATATATTTGTGGTGGGTTGACTGTGGCTGGATGCCCACCAGAGCCACTCTATCACTACCCTTCTCAACTGGACAGGGAAGAGAAAATACAATGAAAAGTTCATGGGTCGAGATAAGGACAGGGAGATCACTCAGCAATTACGATCACAGGCAAAACAGACTTGACTTGGGGAAAGTCAGTTTAATTTATTACCAGTCAAAACTAGGTAGGGTAATGAGAAATAAAAACTAAATCTTAAAACACCTTCCCCCCAGCCCTCCCTTCTTCCCAGGCTCAACTTCATTCCCGATTTTCTCTACCTGCTCCCCCCAAGAGGCACAGGGGGATGGGGAATAGGGGTTTCGATCAGTTGATCACACACTGTCTCTGCTCCTCCTTCCTCCTCAGTGGAGGACTCCTCACATTCTTCCCCTGCTCCAGCATGGAGTCCCTCCCATGGCAGACAGTCCTCCACAAACTTCTCCAACCTGGGTCCATCCCACAGGCTGCAGTTCTTCACAAACTGCTCCAGTGTGGGTCCCTTTCACAGGGTGCAGTCCTTCAGAAGCATAGGTCCCCCATGGGATCACAAGTCCTGCCAGCAAACCTCTTCTAGCATGGGCTCCTCTCTCTCCATGGGTCCACAGGTCCTGCCAGGAGCCTGCCACAGGTCCTCTGGCATGGACTTCCCATGGGGTCACACCCCCTGCTCCAGCATGGGGTCCTCCATGGGCTGCAGGTGGATATCTGCTCCACCATTAACCTCCATGGGCTGCAGGGGGACAGCCTGCCTCACCATGGTCTTTACCAGGGGCTGCAGAGGAATCTCTGGTCCAGCACCTGGAATACCTCCTCCCCCTCCTTCTTCACTGACCTTGGTGTGCCTGCAGAGCTGTTCCTTTCACATATTCTCACTCCTCTCTCCAGTTGCAGTTTGTGTTCCATTTCATTACATGTGATTTTCCTCAGCTTTGTCAGACCTGAAGTATATCAGGGATAGCTTTGTGGTTTTTCTCCAGGTTATATAAAATATTTTAAGGAGCCTAAGGCCAAAAGGTGATACATAAGGGACTCTGCTATGAATACAACTATTGGAGGATGCATTCTTGTTCACAATTACATTGTGTGATTTATTGGCTTTTAATCTGTTTAGCACATGGTGTGGTAGTTTCATGTAATTTCTGGTTTTGGAATTTAAATACAAAGTAAGACCAAGCCAAATACCTTAAAAAAAAACCCAACCCCACCCTATTATATTATTATAACCTTATAATCACAGAAAGAATTTTCACCCCTAAATTGTAAAGGAGTCTGCAGAAAATTAGCTGCAAAAGAGACAGGAGGCTTTTGTGGCCAAGCTGAAAGCTTATGAAAAATAAATTACAGAAGAAAAATTTTTAATAGACATGCTTAATGTTTTTATTGATGAGAATGCTGAAGTGGCTGCTAATTCAAGTTTGCATCCAAATTGTCAAACATAATTCCTTGTATATGCAACATAATAAAAATCTTCATTGTAAAAATCTTAAGAACACTAAGTAATATAACACTGGCTTTTACAGCATTAAAAACAAATAATAGACTTGTGTCAAGTTATTGTATTTAGAGAAATGCAGAAAGCCCATTAGATTTCATCAAAGACAGACAAATTGTTAAATGGTTTTTGCTGCTTTGATCTGCACAAAAGATACAAATCATTCCTTGGGAACATTTTCAATTCAAACTTGTCTCCTTAAAATACGCTTTTCAAACTGTGCATTAAAATAAAAGCTATATTCAAATGCAAACACTCAACTAATAATTTCTGCATGTTGATAATTGTATTAATCGGGTAGCAATCTGTGCATCTGTGATATTGTTGTGACCTCTTCAGCTGAAAGCTACTTCTAATAGGCACTCTGAAAATTCAAGAGTCATTGACATGAGTGCAAGAATGTACTATTTACAAAGAAATGTGTTCAGCTGGTAAACAGGAGAGAAAGAATTAAAGATAATCTGAAAGATGAAGAAAACAAACTGGCATCAAATAAAGCACAATAAGAAAATGGAGTAGCAAAAACAATTTAAATTGCTCTCCTGCTGCCACAAACAGTTCAATGTGAAAGTTTAACTTCTTTCCTTAAGTAGAGCGTATTCCCTTCAAATGCTTTTACTCTAACCCCAGTACATCTGGAAATTTAGCAAGGGCATATTCTATTTCCAAGGGAAAAATCAGACAGGCAAAAACAAAACTAAAAACCTCCCACAAGTATGCTGGGAAAAAAACTCTGAAACGTAATGTCAATGTTTATGGAAAGTAACTAAGTGAACAACAGTTTAGAAGGTGATAAGGTTATGGTGAAGATTCAAGCTTATTAAATATAACCTTTACACAGGCAAGATTCCCTTTCACAGCCTCAGAAAAAGGGAGCATGAGAAAACTTTTGTTGTAAGACATGGATGATGTCCTGACTATCTATACTTACCACCAAACTAGACATCAGCACAAAGAACAGTAGGTAAAAAGAGATTTTTTTTTTCCCTTTTTTTTTTTAATTGAAAGAAAAAAATGTTGAAGAAGCAGTCAGAAGGAAAAGGATAGCCTCATACTTCATCATGTTTTGAAAATACAGACTTATTTAAGTATTTCATTTATGCAGAATAAGAACTGGAAGATTTATTTTCTAAAAAGTTAATATGAATGTCAGCCTTTACATCATCAAAGCAGTAAACAGAATAATGCGTTCCTCATAAAAGCAGTGTCCTCCTAGCACACAGGAACTATGACATCATTTTGAAAAGGAATATTTTATGTGAAAGTAAGTGACACACAACACTCCAAGTGTCCTCAACAATTAGTCTTTGAAGGGAAAGAGAGTGTGAGACTCGTACCACCTAACATTTAGGAGCATGATTTGGTTTACTTGGGAAGCTGGTCCCCTTCACTGCACGGGCAACAAATCCAGGAGAGTTACACCAGGCTACCAGCCTCAGCGCAAGAACTCACTGTCCCAACTCCTTGTCCTTTGCTGTGGTGAAGACATTAAGAAATAATCAGGTAAATAAATGTTACAAAATTACATACTCATAGAGACAGTAGCCAATCCTATTTAAAAATTAAACTAGTGACAACAGTGCTACTTACTCACTAAACAGTATCTCCCTCCATGAGCTTTCTCTCTTAAATCCTGATCTGGTATCAACTTCCACGTGGAGCAGCAAATCTGGAGACCTAAATTAAGGCAGAATTCAAGAACAGATGCAACAAGTAGTATGAAGGAGCTGGGTTTTTTATTATAAAAAGCTATCAATAGAACAGAAAGGAGTTACATACGAGAATTGTTGTCTGGGCACTACTTAGCTATTATCTGGCAGTAATTTACTCAGGTTTCACAGTAGTAAGTTTAAATGCACAAGTTGATACACTCAGTTTGAAGATCATGTCCAAGTTGCAATTGCCAATGTTCCCTTTAATTTTCTGTAATCAAATCTTCAGTTAGAAACTGTTTATATTACTATAAACTTGCATTCTGAGGACACACTGAATAAGACATTATTGCTCCAGTGTGAAGCCTTCAAATAAAACAGGTAGGATGTGTTGTCAGTGATTAAAATCAGGATCTAAGGATGAGGAGCAGATACACTGTATGTCTCACTTGCATTTAGGAGGTAGACTTGCCTCTAGACTGTCCCTAGAGCAAACGTGAAAAGCAGCCAGTCCTTAGCAGTATATATAGAGAGAACCTGTACAAAAGTCTGTACCATTATCAATTTATGACTTGCTTATATGTATTACCATTATTCTTCGAAAGAGCTTATCTTCACTCCCCTCTGTGCTAACTATTATCATCAAATTTTAACAGCTCAGCTCATCTCCTGTGCCTGGATTTGATTTCCTACTTCCTTGAACTGCTACTATCTTCCTTCCAAAGGAGGAAAAAAAAAATAAAATTGGACAGGGGAGAGCATGCAGTTGGAAGATAGGAGGATTCATACAGACAGAGGATCAGCTGTACTCCCATCACAGAACCTCCAGCCAAGTTACCGCGTTCTCTCTGCGCTGGGCAGACAGGCTGAATTTGAAACCTCTGTATCTGTTTTCATTTACAATTGCACAACTTGAACATGATCACACTTTTTAAAAATACTTATGACAAAAACTGAAAGGAGCTACAAAACTCTTCCCTGACCCCTAATGCCTGAAAATCAAAAACTCAAATGAAAAGCCTGTGCAGTGCCATTCTGCCTCCCACCGCAGGCCCCACCCTACTGGTACACTTGGCCTGTCACTGTAACTTCAAGCAACAGAAGAAACATTTACTTCCCTTATCCAGTCTCACCCAGGCAGATCTCAAAAACCTGAGAGTTTCTGCACACCAGTCCTTACCCAACTGTCACCTTAGCTGGCCTCCTTTATCCCCAGTAGAGTAAGTCCTCTCCTTAAATTTTACAGTTTAAGTATTTGCACAAAGTTCTTGTATTCTCTCAACATTAATAACTTCTATTCTCAACCTGTATTACACTTTCTTCATTAGTCGACTCCAGTGATTTGTGTGTACTAGTTTTGAATGTAACCTAAGAACTTTTATGAGGAAAAGAATTCTAAAGTTTTAGAGCATACTTAAAGCCTGATAACCTACCAATATATACTTCCCAGGAATGGCAACTTCCTCAAAACTGGCCATGGTAACAAACCTCATCCTCTCAAAATGCTTCTTTTTTTCCCCCTGTAGTTATTTGAATTCCAGACCCTTATCTGTATTGCTCTTCAAAAAACAATTTCAAGTGCTATCCTCCAGACGATTTCACCACAAAGCTGCAGAATGGAGCAGCAGAAAAACTGATCCTGCAAACCAATCCTACACATATTGGGATAAGAGGTGAGAGCTCTTTAAAGTTTCAGGAAACACATAATTTCTTAGAACTGCTCAGCTAAACAGAGGGGAAAAGCAATCTCTTCCCTGGGTTGGTTGCTCAGCTGACAGCAGGACTACATCCTCTGCTTCAGCACCTAACACAACATGTGTCTCACAGAAACTCTTTTTGTGTGAAGTCTTTTAGATTTCAAGACTATACAAAATCCTTGAAGTCCAACTTTCCTGTGCTCAGCAGAGACAACAGTGCCTTTAAAATATGAGATAATAGGCAATATCTAGTTATAAATGGCACAGTACATATGTATGCTAATAAATCTATACTTCCATTATGCTCAAAATAAACAAGGGAGGACTATACCAACCAGAGGATTTTCCACTCTTCTAATAAGAAAAACAATGTTATGATCTTCAAATTTTGCACTAGGAGAATATGACAGCATTACCATCAGTGAAATATGCAGCTAATGTGTTTTAAATGAAATAAACACTTGAAAAGCTGGGGGAAAAAAAAAAAAAAAAGGATGGTGTTTACCCTAATTAATTCCCATGCAGTACACAAGGAAATGGGATGTGTGCAGAGAAGAGCTTGAGCATCTCCCACTAAAAGGTTTTAGGTCATTAGGAGAAAGTAAAGAAACAGCAGTCTATTCTCCAGCAGCCAGCCACAGACTTGGCAAGTACCCTCCTTCATTTTGTTGTTAAATAATGGTCTAGAACTGTGGATAGAAGACATACAGAAAATCAAGATTTTAACTGGGACAAAGAAATAATGGAAATGAACTCAGACACTTAGAAAGCAGAATTGAAAAGATAGGGAAATGAAATGCAAAAAGGAAATTCAAAACTATCGTGCAGTGCACCTTTGGATAGCTAAGTATTTAAGTGCTATCCCAATGAACAGAAATGTCATTAATCTTTCCTGACAAGTTACTTGTGAGAAACAAAATTCTGGCAATATTTCTGCTACTAAAGGAAACTTCCATAAACAGAAATGGCTCCAACTGAACAAATATGGTAAAACAGAACAGAACACAATAAGATTGCTTTAAGCAATTGTAATCATAAATATCTCTCTTGCAACATTATTTTCTCCCCCAGTGCTAAGCTTTATGGGGTATATCATCAAATGGAGCACTGTTGCAATGGCATTGACTCTAGCAGAGCTGATGTGAAACTGCATAGTGTCTGGCCCTCAATTTGTGTCTTTTTTTTCTTTAAAAAAAAATAAAATATATTCTTCTCCCCCATAATTCAGGGCTGTTCCAAAATTAGAAAATGAGTTTTCATTTCTTTTCAACCCAGAAGGAAGCCTACTTGTATTCTGGAATGATTTTTCTACCTTTCCACTTAGCCTTCCTCAGGGTAGCATCTCCAAGATGGGGCTATGATAGCAGCAGGGGAGGGCAGGAGGAAACCTTGCCACCCGACAGTTTGAGGACGACACTGCCTCTCAATCTTCCTCCTCCTCCATGCAACAGATCAGATGGTTTTAAGGCAAAACCTTCAGCTTGCTCTGAACGCCTGGGCTTCTCTTTGAACTTGCCACCAGTGGGAAAGGAGGAATGGATGGCATGGAGAGAAAGACAATTGTGGGTCAGAAAACAAGGCTGAAAACAGTTTCACATCCTCTTCTCCTATGTCAAGGAAACAATCTGTCTATAAAATACATGTTAGCTCTACAGTTAAGTCATTAAAAGGCATCTTGCATTTAATTTTACATCAGAGGTAAATTTCCTCTGGATAAAGCACTCTGCTCATGCCATAAATGAAAACAGGAGCTGGCCTCTCCCTTATGCAGCAAAGGAACAAAAAAATAAAAGTTTTCCTTCACAGGGGTGCAGGTAATGTTTATTTTATCACAGCGATACTGGTTTGGGTAAAACCTTATCAGCTTTCTTACTTCTCCTTTCATATCAGGAAAGTTTGCTTTATTGCCTTCGAGCTAATACACCCCTCCCCATCAGAGTGCCACAGGCTGCCTTGCCAGAGGCGGGGGGGAGCTGGAGGAGAAGGGAAAGCGTTGAGTCCTGCACAGAGGTGAGAGGAACTGAGATGCTGTCAGAAATAGGCCCTTTTTCAGGTTTTTGAGGCATTGGGAACAACTGCAGAGGTGATTTCTCATCTTAATTGCTGCAATGAGAGTATTCTTCCCTTCTGAAAAGCCTCCTGAGCTTCAAGCCACCTCCTGGTTTTATTAAATGGACCTACCCTCCACAGTGTGCACCTCACAGAATGTAAATTTATTATCCACAGCCCATAATGAGGTGATGGGATTATCTGTTCTGGAAACAAGACACTATATTAATGCCCTGTTTTCAGTCCCTCATTTGGCAACTATTGCACATGGAATGTATTTCCATCCTTAGAAGCTAGAGGAGAATCAGTTTTGTGTTTTTTGGGGGGGTTTGGTGTTTTGTTTTTATTTTTTTTAAAGAAAAAAGACAACAAACTTTCAGACTGAGACCCTGTATAATAACCATGGCCCAGAGAGAGAGGAACAAACAGCTGCAGGCACCGATCCATTGCTGCTTTCTTATTACTAACATTTTACCTGCTTCATCAGAAGAGGGGCATACCTATGAACACAGCACCTTCAAGTAGCAGGTCGTGGTGTCTGTGTCTCAAGTGAGGATATACTGAAAAAAACCCCTCAACCTCTTAATTTACACAAAAGTGCCTGAACAAAATACAGGTTTTCCCCCTTAAGTATAGATTTTTACTTTGTACAAAACAAGGTCAGCATTGTGTGTGTTGTTTTAGGAGAAAAAGAATCTAATTAGAACATATTTGTTATTGAATTAAGTAAGAGGCAGGGCAGTTCATTTAATTGAATAAATGTAACAATAAAGAGAGCTCCAAATATCAGATCTTTGTAACAACAGTGTTTACATTCACCCCTCACATTAGCAGCTGGAAGACAAATCAATCACAAATTGAGAAACACTTGAGCAGGCTGACTCCAGGAAACTGAGGGCAGTGGCACAAATACACATTACATGTTCTGCAAGGTTAAACTAATGCAAAGTAAATCCCTCAAGTTATGTAAATAAATTATAGTAATGTTGTCTGACAGCTTGTGTTAAATAAGATTAATTCAGCAAGCATAAAATATACAGGGGACTTATTCCACCCATGTATCCCTATGCATCTCACAGCACACCAGGCAAAACTTCACACCCAAAGAAGATTCTGCAATCTGAAAGGCCACAGAAGCAAGTCCAATACCTGACTGTTCAGCAGTGGCAGGGCTCTTTGATGGCTCTGTAAAAGGTCATTTCTGAGACTCAGCCCATCTGATTACACATTGGAGACACAGTGTATGCCCACACCACTCACTAAGAGGTGACACACTGAATTCTGCAGAATTACTGAAAAAGGCAGAAGGTTGAGAAGTGAAACAGAGACTCCTCTGCCTTCTACATGGGTGCAATCTGACTACCAAGTGGACTTATAAACTGTCCAATCTGTGGAACAGACAAAGCAAAGAACTTCAAAATAATTCAGAGGGAACTCATTTTGCAAAATTCAAGATCCTCCCCGCCCTCCCCAAGCCTTTTTTTTAAACCATCTTCTCTCACAACCAACACCTCAAACACAACAAACCAAAATTCCACCAGAAAATAGAACCAGGGGAACACACCTCCATAATTAACACTGATATTTCCATTTTTCTGGAACATTGTAAAAAGCTTCCTTACCCACTGTACTCTTAGGGGAAATTGATACAATTCCATCAAAGCCACTGTTAAAGAATTCATCTTTTGTCATTTCTCCCCCTTCAGTTTGGCTTGGCATCCAACTCCTGGAAGTTTCAGCCTCTGAATCTGCTTTTATACATGGAAGAACGTATTTCTGTAGTGAAAACAAAGAACCACATAGACACATTGCTACAGAAAAAGGAGAACAACCCACTGAACTCTGAACTTTTGAAACTCAGCCCTAACCATTTTACCACCAAAAAAAAAAAAGTACTGAAGAACAGATTTTATTCTAGTGATCGTGTGTAATAGTATTCAGTTTAGAAACCAAGAGAAAGATATTTTCATTAAAGGAAGGATAAGTGTAAAAAAGGTTTGTTTGAAAACCTTAAAGTAACACAAGCTACAGATCACACAAAAACTAAAGATATGAAGACACTGAAAATAGCACTCTGTCCAAAACCATAAGCCATTCATTCCACAATATATTACCACTTCATAATATTAAGATTAAGACTGACTTTATCCATCTATCTGTTTGCAGGCGTGACTCTAACAAGCAAAATTGTTCTGCTCTTGTTAGTTTTAATCTTACTTCTTAATCTTCGTTTCAACTTTCCTCTTAAATTTCCTGCTTTCAAGTATCAAGCCAAATTGATTTGATGCTTAATACTTGACAAATAAATAATGAGCCTCTGAATTAGCCCACGTGTGATAAGGCAATGATCCCATTATTTCTAACATTTTTATAATCAGGCAATGATTAAATTATTTCTAACGTCCTTAGCATGAATGCAAAAATATACTAAAAAGATCCTTAACAAAGCTCCCCTCCATGTTTTTTTTATTAAATGCTCTTAATTTGAGTATTTTATCACATGATTACACTAGCTGGGCCTTAAGAGCTTATTTTAATGAGAATAGGAAGAGCTCAAACAGTGGGTGTTCTGGGTATCTCTTTGACATCTTTACAACCATTTGCCATTTTGAGCGTGATTAGCTGAATAGCAACCATTAGGAAAGTTGATTAATACTTTTTAAATATTCTAAATCTTTGGATAGCACTCAGTTTATTTTCTCTAGGAACAGATGGAAACAAAGACTTCCACTATCTCCACCTGATGACACAGCACAGCATAACATGGGTAACAAAGAAAAGACCTCACGATCAGCTCACTGCCAGCATCACTGACATTTCTATTTACAGAGAACTGGGCTCACGTATGATACCCAAGGACTTATCTTAATTAATATCATGTCCACATTAGAAGCTTGAGCACAATTCCAGTTAAAGAAAAGGTATAGGCAGTGTGTTTTCAATGTGTGCCTCCAGGACACTGCTGTTGATAGAAGACACCTATTAAAGTGCTGAGAATGAACATGAAATACCATTTAACATCTTATTAAAAAAAAAAAAAAAAAGAAGTTTAAAAACAGTTCTCCACATATTGAGCTTGCAAAGAAGTGCATTAAAAGCACTAACAAGGGTATTAAAAAGTAATATTTGATGTATGCCTATCTAGTACTTTAATGTTGAATCTGGCTATGATGAGTTGCACTAGTTAAAATTACATATTTCTCTTTTTCCTTGACTCAGGACAGATACAGGAGAAAATCAATATCTAAAGCTTACAAAGCCAAAAATCTTCTTTCAGCACTAAGATACCATGGTGATAAAGGCCACAAAATAAAGGTCGTAAATATATCAAATAGACATTAGATGCGCAAAGAAAAACCTCATCCAAAGAAGAGCAACAAAGC